>OZ002732.1:40476240-40555240 GCA_963924305.1 Polygonum maritimum
ATAGAAGAACTTACAGGTAAAAACATGTTTACAACAGACTATAGGGATAAATCTATAGAAGAACTATTAGATTTAAACCTAGCAGATATAGAAAAACCTATGTGTACCCATGACTTCAAATATAAAATGGGATCTGATACAACAAAATGCTCCTTTTGTCCCTGGTATCCCGCCATAGACAAAAGATTCAAATGTTTACTTTGCACAATGGAGATATGCTACCTATGTGCTGAAAGTAAGTTTAGGATAGATATTCCTAAACAAAAAACTCTACAATATACAGATAAGAATAAAATTCTAGAAGATAGAATTTTAAACTTAGAACTTAGGGTTAACAACCATGAAATAGAGATTGATGAACTAAAAACATTAGTTCAAGACAACCCTAAAACACTAAGTAAAAACAAGGGAATTGTTATACCTGAAAACAATCTACACAACCTAGATTGCGTAGAAAATCAAAAAACAGAAAACTCTTCTGAAGAAAAAATGGAAATACCATTAATTTGTAACTCTGAACATCTCAGAGAACTAAGGGTATGGACTAACGTAATCATGAAGGATATAGAGTTTACAACTTTAGCCTTTATAGATACTGGAGCAACAAGCTCAACTATACACCAAGGTGCAGTACCTACTAGGTTAATTACTCAATCAAAACAGCCTAAGAAATCTGTACAATTTGACGGAACAGTAAACACTATATCAACAATAGTGTCTAATGTTCAAATAAGATTTCACACAAATTGTCAGAACTGGTCTTTCCCATATTACTTGAAAAAATTATGGGTTTCACCACTAAACTTAGGAGGAATACATCTAATCTTAGGATTAGACTTCCTACTAAATGATAATGGATCATTTACATTTTCTAAAGATTATATTCAAATCTCTAGAAAAACTACATTAACTCCTATTTTATCAGAGTATGCGTATGAGAAGCGTGGTGGGGAAAATAACGAAGAAAATACACCCACAAAAAACTCTGAAAAAACTCCAGAAAAAACTTGTACCTGTGAAATTCCTGGCAAATGCCAAGAACTCATAGATACACAAACTCTAGAAAAGGATAACGAACTAACACTAGAGGTAGAAACAGATTTACAACTAATCTACCCAGAACAAGTTAGTAGAATTCTAGTAACTACAGATGATATAGATAATATCATTAGTAGATTAGAAAAACTAGAAATCATAGGAGAAAATCCTATAAAATACTGGGACAGAAATCCTATCTACTGTAAATTGGCTATTATAAATCCAGACTTACCAATAAAAACAGGAGCTCCAAAATATGATAATTGGATGATGGAAGAATTGAAAATGCACATCCAGATATTACTAAAGCTTGGAGTAATCAGAAAAACTGATTCTAGACATAGAACTGCTGCTTTCATAGTTCAAAAAGAAAGCGAAAGAAAAAGAGGTCAGTCTAGAATGGTGATGAACTACACCAGACTAAATGACAATACCCATGAAGATGGATATTGTATCCCTAACAAAGATGTCTTGATAAACAAAATTCAAGGCAAAAACTATTTCTCTAAGTTTGACATGAAATCAGGCTTTTGGCAAGTTAAAATGCATCCAGAATCTATTCCTTGGACAGCATTTACTTGCAGTGAAGGACATTTCGAATGGCTAGTTATGCCATTTGGACTAAAAAATGCTCCACAAGTTTTCCAAAGAAAGATGGATAACATTTTTAAACATTGTTCTTCATTTACTTGCGTTTATATAGATGATATACTAGTTTTTTCCAAAACTAAGAAAGAACACTTAGCTCATCTATACACTATTCTCAAACTATTTGAGAGCAACGGACTTATTATTTCTAAAAAGAAAATGGAATTGTTTAAACAAACCATTGGATTTTTAGGAGTAACTATTGGAAAGGGGACTATTGAACTACAACCCCATATAACTAGGAAAATCTTAGAATTTCCTGACTACTTAGAAAACTTAAAACAAATACAGAGTTTTTTAGGACTAATAAACTATGCTAGACCCGTTATAAAAAACTTGTCCAAATATACTGGGCCTTTGTATAACAAGGCTAGCCCAAAAGGAAAAAGACAGTTTAACTCAGAAGATATTAAGCTAGTTAGAGAAATTAAAAACCTAGCCCAAAATCTTAAACCTCTAGCACTTCCATTATCAACTGATTATTTAATAGTTGAAACTGATGGATCATCCCATGGATGGGGTGGAATTTTACTAAGAAAACCTCACAAATTAGACCCTAGGTCTCAAGAACAGATTTGTAGGTATACATCAGGTACCTTCAAAGAAAAAGGATACTTGACTTCTCTTGACTTTGAAATTCTAGCTATCATTTATGTGCTGGAAGCTTTCAAACTATTTATAATATCTCACAAAGAAATAACATTGAGAACTGATTGTGAAGCTATTGTTAAATATGCTGACTCTAAAAAAGAAAAAGGTATTTTAACAAACAGATGGATTAAATTCCGTCACTCAATACAAAGTTGTGATACCAAGATTATTTGGGAACACATTAAGGGTAAAAATAACATTTTACCTGATATTTTATCTAGATTATTTCTGGATACTAATCTGGCAGGCACCCCAGGTGATAATGATTAAACTAACAAACCATTCCACTGTTTCTATGTAGAAACGAGACTTACACTATGCCGCCTAAAAAGGCTAAAGGCATGAGTCAGGCTGATTTGCCAACTTACTCTCTGGAAAACCAATTCAGGTTCGACTCCAGAACGACTTTCACAGAGGACCAATTAGCTGTCATAGATAGCATTTGGAACCTCTCAACTCCCACTAAAGACAGCAAGATCAAACTGAGTATTATTAAGACTCTGATCTCGCACTACTACAAGCACAACACAGGAAGAACCTTCTCCTGTTACTGTCTCTTCAATGGAGAAGATGGAGGTATATACTCTACTTGGGAAGAAACTTCCCTTAAAATCCAAGAATTAGCAAAAACCCCTAAGATGGGAAAACCCTTCTATAAGGGATATAATTCACTGGATGAAGCCATAAAGGCTATAGAGGAACTGTTAGGAAAGGACTATAAGATGTCACCATCTGTTAGTGCCTCCCTTTCCCTCGACCTGATAGACCCGACTCCAAAGTCGACTGGGCCTACTGCTACTACATCTACTGGGCTCAGACCCAATACAACATTCTTGGATGTTGCTGCTAAAACCAGTACATCCAAAGCACTCGTTTTGACTGGACCAGCTTTGAAATAGAAGCAGGAATCTACATCTAGAACTACTAAACCCGAAAAGTCTGTCAAATTGCCAGACCCAATCCATCGGGAACTCTACTACCTCAAATTTCCTGAGGATCACACTTTTGAACAAGCAAAGATCACTTACCATTATCTGACTTTGTTATCCCAAAGAAGAATTTCTTCTGGAGGAATAACTATAAACTGGGAACTTCAAATAAATCCCAAAATTTCCTGCTCAAAACAATTTCCTGATTGTACAAAGCAACCTTGCAAATGTATGATCACTACTTCTTTCCCACTGGTTTCCATAAATCCTGATGATTATGTTATTCGAAACCATATGGGCATCCCTATGGAAATTTCACACTTCTTTAACTATGGTTTTCTCCAAACCTTATTTATAGCTGACTGGTCAGATATCACATTTCTGCCAGAACCATTATACTCACTTTTAGACAACTTGATGGAAATTTTACAAACCCAACTGGTTTTAAAAATAATTTCCGTCCCCCCTTATTTTGGACCAAGTATTTATGATCCAGCAAGACATGTAATCCTGATCCTAGCCCAAGGAATTGATCTTGATGACATCCCAGTCTGGGCCGAAAAGACAAGCCCAGAAGACTACTACTTACCCAACATAGATAACTGGGTTAACTTTGAAAAATATCGGGCCTCCATCCTTGCTCGAGACTTCAAGTGGACCAAAGAAGATGAAGAAACTAAAGTTCTCTATGGAGAATCCACTACTATGAAGGTCTACATTACAAAGGAGATATCCAAGCACCGCTCCAACTTTAGGAACTTTGAAGTCCAACACTCAAAGCCCAAGACTATAGAAGCCCAAAGGCGACAGCTTTACAAGAGTCTGATGGAAGTAGAAGAAAAATCACTGAAGACACAACTGTCTCACTTGGAGAAGATGAGTGACTCATCATTCATCTAGAAGAACAATAATGGCAGCCCAAAGACACCAATAATGTAGTTCTAAAAGGACAAAATAACTTTTATGCTGTCATGTACTATTAAGTAGTGGGTGGGGACTGTATAACCCCACGCGTCTTGAAATTTACGGCAAAATGTAAAGCCGTACTTTTATCCTTATCTTTCTTTGATAAAAGAGCAATAATTGCTCTACTTTGTTTGTTTTCTTTAGACAAAGTGGAAACCACGTGGCATCCACTAAGTCCCGTAGCAAGCCATTCCTCTAGTATAAAAGGAGAGGCTAAGTATTGTAAGAGAGCAGATCGAAAAATGCTTGAAACCCTTGTAAGAAGCTCATGTGCTGAGCAACCTTAGTAATAAAAAGCTTTCGAACAATCTCCAAAACTCTTTTCAATTTCTTGCAATAAAACTTGAAGAAGGCAAATCATCCACCAGGATGATAGGCTAAGACTTACAACAGGAGGAGGTGGTCATGGAATTACAAAATTAGCAAGAGGCTAAGGTATAATTATCTTACTAGCTTAGAATTTATTTTATGTCCTTAATGAAAGTATAACATGTTAGAGAGGAGAGGCTAAGGGCACCGGATTAATTATAGCTTATGAAACCAAAAGACGTAAATCCGTTTGAATAGGGAAGAAAGTACCCGCTTAGGCAAGGGGCCGTTTAGGGGAAATAAGTACCTATTAGGATGAAAAGGTGAGGTTTAGTAAGTTATAGTTCTAATCCAACGCTAGTATGATCCGGGAACATGTTATTTGAAAGGCTTAAGAACATAGAATAATTATAAGTTATAAGAATTAATTATACCTTAAAACCCCTTTAGCTAATCATAATCTCCATAAACCACTACACCTCCTGAATTTCATAAAATTTGTTAAAAACAAATCTAAGAAATAACTTAAAGAACAAGATGTTCTATTATCATGACTTACATATGGAATGGTATACTTATAACTAACTCCATACATTCATAATTGAGAACTTTATGGTTAAACTTTTAATCATACTTAAAAACTTCAACACAGACACATATTCACTAGGACAAATTTTTAAAGAAATTTATCCAAAACAGCTTATTAGCATAACTGATTATCCACTTATTGACCTAGATAAAACTCTAGGATTTGAGGGAAAAATCATTATGAAGAACAAATCCCGACAAACTATAACAAAAATAAAAAGGACTGATAACATATCCTTTTTAACAGAATACTTCAGACTAGAATTAGTAAGACTAAATCTAGATCTAGGCACATGGTTTGAAATAGACAAAGAAACCAATATGACTAAAAATCTTTCTGCAAGACTCATAAGACCCTCAGGTCTTACCGTCTACTTAGATCTAGGGAGGTTTCCTCCAGAACCTCCTATTACTAAGAACGTTTCAGTTCTTGATTATTTAAGGAGAGAGACTTTAGGATGACTAGCTCTAAAATTGGAAGGCTAATCCGCTACTTTGAATTAGGTACCCAAAGGTTCCCAATTCCTAGACTAGGA
This sequence comes from Polygonum maritimum, assembly GCA_963924305.1. NCBI lineage: Eukaryota > Viridiplantae > Streptophyta > Magnoliopsida > Caryophyllales > Polygonaceae > Polygonum > Polygonum maritimum. The sequence continues at coordinate 40,481,906 of OZ002732.1, forward strand.
CTATCCACTCCTGCACACTTGGGTGCTACTGCACTTGCAGGATTCCAGGAGAAAGTTTTAGGGTCACGTACACTTGACCCCCTTACACACACCCCCCTTACATTTGAATCTTTTGTCTATGGCGGGATACCAAGGACAAAAGGAGCATTTTGTTGTATCAGATCCCATTTTATATTTGAAGTCATGGGTACATATAGGTTTTTCTATATCTGCTAGGTTTAAATCTAATAGTTCTTCTATAGATTTATCCCTATAGTCTGTTGTAAACATGTTTTTACCTGTAAGTTCTTCTATTAATGAGTAATCATTAGTAGGAGGTTTTTCAATTTCCTCTAGGCCTTCTAGAGAAATGATGGAGTAAATAGTCGAAGATTCTGAAACATCTGAAAATATTTCTATCAAGTCTTCTTTTACTGAATCAACTAAATTTGATTCTCTAGTAAACAGGTTGTGTTTTTTAGGACAGGCTGAAGAAAGATGTCCTTTTTCATTACATGCAAAACATGTAATATTGCCCTGATAAGTTTTGCTAGGCTTATATTTCCTAACATGTTTTTCTTTATTTAAGTAAGGTTTCTTGGCAGAAGATCTCCTTAAATAGTATTTTTTAGTAGGTTTTTTCTTGGGTTTCAACCTATTGTTTTTATATGGAGTTTTTGATCCATATTGTTGTGGAGTATAGATTTGGGAACAGAAACCATAGTTTTTGTGTTTCAATTCTTTCTGTATTTGGATATAAGTACATTTCTGTTTTAATTCGGAAATTATGTGTGTAATCCTTATTCTTATGTTATCATAGGTAGAAGGAATTTGTGAGTATTTCTCATTCCAAGAGTTATGTATTTCTTTTCCTAAATCTCCTGGGAGTTTGGAAAATAGTCTATCCCCTATTTCTTTAGAATAGTAATTTCCTGAAATAGTGGCATAATATAGAAATTCATTTAAGAATTTAATTATGAATTTCCAGTCTAAAAGTTGGATTTGCTCTAAATCTCTCATGGCTTCCTATTGCCTAAGGGTTAATCCAGTATTTACTTCTCTACCTGTTATTATCCTATGAATAAGGTAGGCAAAGTTAAAAATATTATTACCATGGTTTGCTAACGCAGCTACTTCTGCTGGGAATTCTTTTTTAAAGGCTTCCCACATTCCTTTTGCTACGTCTCCTAGGTAATTTTCTGCTATTCTTATCATTTCTTCTCCTGAAGAAATGGTTGGATGTCTAGCATTATAGTCTCTAGCAATGGAGGCAGTCCATTGTTCTAGATAAGTATCTAGTAGTTGAGGATGGCATTCTGTAACATTTAATATCACAGAATTAGTTCCAAAGAAAGTTATTTCAGTAGGGATTCTTTTTCCTGCTGTTCTGAGATTCTCCTGTTCCTTCCATTAATTCGTAATGGGTTGAAAAGTCGGAAATTGATTTTTCTTCAGAAATTAAGTTATTAGTTTCCTCAATTAAGTTTATTGAATCTTTTAGGAAAGGTTCAATATCTTTCTCTATAGTTTGGACTCGGATATTTAATTCTTCATCCATGTAGATATAATCATCCTGACCTATTTGTTGCTTTAGTTTTAGATCAAGACCTAGTTCAAAAAGTTCTACGGGCTCTAGTTGTCCTATACCAAGCTCTTTAGGAAATATGATTTTATCCATTTTTACAAATTTCTTTGTAATTCACTAATGGATTCATCATCTGTGTCTATTTCCTGTTGTTTAGAAGTACTGTAATCTATAAACCTAATAGATAAAGTTCCATCAGGATTATTATAGGTTACAACTTCACTTGGTTGTAGAGTTTTAGGAGTTTCGTTAGGATTTTTGATATCCCACTCAGTTCCTGCTAATTCTGAGGAATCTATTTCCATTGGGTTAAGGAATTTTATCCCTTTGGAGGTTAAGGCTTTAACTACCTCATCAAGTTTTATTTTTATCCTAGGATTATGTTTAGTCATACATTTTCCTAGAAAGTTTATGTCTAATAAGATGTTTTAAAATAATCTTGATTATCCATTAGTTGTTTTAGTCTCTTGTTTTTATCTAACATATAATCGATAATGATAGAAACAAGGTTATGAAACTTTTCGTTGTTCCATTGTAAAGAATTTCCTAATTCTATTATCAAGTCTGTAATAGAATTTAAGTGGGGAGATTCTGAATAGAGTTCATGTCTAGTAAACTCAGTTTTAAAATAGCAAACATGCTTTTGTTTGTCTATAGTTATAACTCTTTTTACTGGATTTATTATTTCCAGATTTAAGTAGTCAAACTTTTTATAAACTAACTCTTCTCGGCGAAGTGGTTTATTAGTCATAATTTCTTAATAGTAGTTTATGAATAGTAAAATATGAATAGTGAATAGTGAGTATTGAATTTTGGCTAGAAATCAGTAGTTAGCTATCAAAATAGTTACGTAGCCTTAAGTCTTCTAGCAATTTAATGTTCTTATAGCAAATTTAAGTTCAAATTTAATGCTTTGAAGATTTTTTCCCACCACCACGCTCTGATACCAAGGGGTTGGAGAGGGGTGTCTGTGTAAGGGGGTCAAGTGTACGTGGCCCTAAAACTTTCTCCTGAAATCTTGTAAGTGCAGTAGCACCCAAGTGTGCAGGAGTGGATAGTCCTAGTCTAGGAATTGGGAACCTTTGGGTACCTAATTCAGAGTAGCGGATTAGCCTTCCAATTTTAGAGCTAGTCATCCTAAAGTCTCTCTCCTTAAATAATCAAGAACTGAAACGTTCTTAGTAATAGGAGGTTCTGGAGGAAACCTCCCTAGATCTAAGTCGACGGTAAGACCTCAGGGTCTTATGAGTCTTGCAGAAAGATTTTTAGTCATATTGGTTTCTTTGTCTATTTCAAACCATGTGCCTAGATATAGATTTAGTCTTACTAATTCTAGTCTGAAGTATTCTGTTAAAAAGGATATGTTATCAGTCCTTTTTATTTTTGTTATAGTTTGTCGGGATTTGTTTTTCATAGTGATTTTTCCCTCAAATCCTAGAGTTTTATCTAGGTCAATAAGTGGATCATCAGTTATGCTAATAAGCTGTTTTGGATAAATTTCTTTAAAAATTTGTCCTAGTGTATATTTGTCTGTGTTGAAGTTTTTGAGTATGATTAAAAGTTTAACCATAAAGTTCTCAGTTATGAATGTATGGAGTTGGTTATAAGTATACCATTCCATATGTAAGTCATGATAATAGAACATCTTGTTCTTTAAGTTATTTCTTAGATTTGTTTTTAACAAATTTTATGAAATTCAGGAGGTGTAGTGGTTTATGGAGAATATGATTAGCTAAAGGGGTTTTAAGGTATAATTAATTCTTATAACTTATAATTATTCTATGTTCTTAAGCCTTTCAAATAACATGTTCCCGGATCATACTAGCGTTGGATTAGAACTATAACTTACTAAACCTCACCTTTTCATCCTAATAGGTACTTATTTCCCCTAAACGGCCTCTTGCCTAAGCGGGTACTTTCTTCCCTATTCAAACGGATTTACGTCTTTTGGTTTCATAAGCTATAATTAATCCGGTGCCCTTAGCCTTTCCTCTCTAACATGTTATACTTTCATTAAGGACATAAAATAAATTCTAAGCTAGTAAGATAATTATACCTTAGCCTCTTGCTAATTTTGTAATTCCATGACCACCTCCTCCTGTTGTAAGTATTAGCCTATCATCCTGGTGGATGATTTGCCTTCTTCAAGTTTTATTGCAAGAAATTGAAAAGAGTTTTGGAGATTTTTCAAAAGTTTTTTATTACTAAGGTTGCTCAGCACATGAGCTTCTTACAAGGGTTTCAAGCATTTTTCGATCTGCTCTCTTACAATACTTAGCCTCTCCTTTTATACTAGAGGAATGGCTCACTACAAGACTTAGTGGATTCCACCTGGATTCCACTTTGTCTAAAAAAAACAAGAAAAAAGAGCAATTATTGCTCCTTTGAAAAAGGCAAACGTACAGCTTACATATTTGCCGTGAAATAAAAGACGCGTGGGGTTATACAGTCCCCACCCACTACTTAATAGTACATGACAGCACAAAAGTTATTTTGTCCTTTTAGAACTACATTATTGGTGTCTTTGGGCTGCCATTATTGTTCTTCTAGATGAATGATGAGTCACTCATCTTCTCCAAGTGAGACGGTTGTGTCTTCAGTAGATTTTTCTTCTACTTCCATCAGACTCTTGTAAAGCTGTCGCCTTTGGGCTTCTATAGTCTTGGGCTTTGAGTGTTGGACTTCAAAGTTCCTAAAGTTGGAGCAGTGCTTGGATGTCTCCTTTGTAATGTAGACCTTCATAGTAGTGGATTCTCCATAGAGAACTTTAGTTTCTTCATCTTCTTTGGTCCACTTGAAGTCTCGAGCAAGGATGGAGGCCCGATATTTTTCAAAGTTAACCCAGTTATCTATGTTGGGTAAGTAGCAGTCTTCTGGGCTTGTCTTTTCGGCCCAGACTGGGATGTCATCAAGATCAATTCCTTGGGCTAGGATCAGGATTACATGTCTTGCTGGATCATAAATACTTGGTCCAAAATAAGGAGGGACGGAAATTATTTTTAAAACCAGTTGGGTTTGTAAAATTTCCATCAAGTTGTCTAAAAGTGAGTATAATGGTTCTGGCAGAAATGTGATATCTGACCAGTCAGCTATAAATAAGGTTTGGAGAAAACCATAGTTAAAGAAGTGTGAAATTTCCATAGGGATGCCCATATGGTTTCGAATAACATAATCATCAGGATTTATGGAAACCAGTGGGAAAGAAGTAGTGATCATACATTTGCAAGGTTGCTTTGTACAATCAGGAAATTGTTTTGAGCAGGAAATTTTGGGATTTATTTGAAGTTCCCAGTTTATAGTTATTCCTCCAGAAGAAATTCTTCTTTGGGATAACAAAGTCAGATAATGGTAAGTGATCTTTGCTTGTTCAAAAGTGTGATCCTCAGGAAATTTGAGGTAGTAGAGTTCCCGATGGATTGGGTTTGGCAATTTGACAGACTTTTCGGGTTTAGTCGTACTTGATGTGGATTCCTGCTTGTATTTCAAAGCTGGTCCAGTTAAAACGAGTGTTTTGGATGTACTGGTTTTAGCAGCAACATCCAAGAATGTTGTATTGGGTCTGAGCCCAATAGATGTAGTAGCAGTAGGCCTAGTCGACTTTGGAGTCGGGTCTATCAGGTCGAGGGAAAGGGAGGCACTAACAGATGGTGACATCTTATAGTCCTTTCCTAACAGTTCCTCTATAGCCTTTATGGCTTCATCCAGTGAATTATATCCCTTATAGAAACGTTTTCCCATCTTAGGGGTTTTTGCTAATTCCTGGATTTTAAGGGAAATTTCTTCCCAAGTAGAGTATATACCTGCATCTTCTCCATTGAAGAGATAGTAACAGGAGAAGTTTCTTCGTGTGTTGTGCTTATAGTAGTGCGAGATCATAGTCTTAATAATACTCAGTTTGATCTTGCAATCTTTAGTGGGAGTTGAGAGGTTCCAAATGCTATCTATGACAGCTAATTGGTCCTCTGTGAAAGTCGTTCTGGAGTCGAACCTGAATTGGTTTTCCAGAGAGTAAGTTGGCAAATCAGCCTGACTCATGCCTTTAGCCTTTTTAGGCGGCATAGTGTAAGTCTCGTTTCTACATAGAAACAGTGGAATGGTTTGTTAGTTCAACCATTATCACCTGGGGTGCCTGCCAGATTAGTATCCAGAAATAATCTAGATAAAATATCAGGTAAAATGTTATTTTTACCCTTAATGTGTTCCCAAATTATTTTGGTACAACAATTTTGTATTGAGTGACGGAATTTAATCCATCTGTTTGTTAAAATACCTTTTTCTTTTTTAGAGTCAGCATATTTAACAATAGCTTCACAATCAGTTCTCAATGTTATTTCTTTGTGAGATATTATAAATAGTTTGAAAGCTTCCAGCACATAATTGATAGCTAGAATTTCAAAGTCAAGAGATGTCAAGTATCCTTTTTCTTTGAAGGTACCTGGTGTATACCTACAAATCTGTTCTTGAGACCTAGGGTCTAATTTGTGAGGTTTTCTTAGTAAAATTCCACCCCATCCATGGGATGATCCATCAGTTTCAACTATTAAGTAATCAGTTGATAATGGAAGTGCTAGAGGTTTAAGATTTTGGGCTAGGTTTTTAATTTCTCTGACTAGCTTAATATCTTCTGAGTTAAAATGTCTTTTCCCTTTTGGGCTAGCCTTGTTATACAAAGGCCCAGTATATTTGGACAAGTTTTTTATAAAGGGTCTAGCATAGTTTATTAGTCCTAAAAAACTCTGTATTTGTTTTAAGTTTTCTAAGTAGTCAGGAAATTCTAAGATTTTCCTAGTTATATGGGGTTGTAGTTCAATAGTCCCCTTTCCAATAGTTACTCCTAAAAATCCAATGGTTTGTTTAAACAATTCCATTTTCTTTTTAGAAATAATAAGTCCGTTGCTCTCAAATAGTTTGAGAATAGTGTATAGATGAGCTAAGTGTTCTTTCTTAGCTTTAGAAAAAACTAGTATAACATCTATATAAACGCAAGTAAATGAAGAACAATGTTTAAAAATGTTATCCATCTTTCTTTGGAAAACTTGTGGAGCATTTTTTAGTTCAAATGGCATAACTAGCCATTCGAAATGTCCTTCACTGCAAGTAAATGCTGTCCAAGGAATAGATTCTGGATGCATTTTAACTTGCCAAAAGCCTGATTTCATGTCAAAATTAGAGAAATAGTTTTTACCTTTAATTTTGTTTATCAAGACATCTTTGTTAGGAATACAATATCCATCTTCATGGGTATTGTCATTTAGTCTGGTGTAATTCATTACCATTCTAGACTGGCCTCTTTTTCTTTCACTTTCCTTTTGGACTATGAAAGCAGCAGTTCTATGTCTAGAGTCTGTTTTCCTAATTACTCCAAGTTTTAGTAATATTTGGATGTGCATTTTAAATTCCTCCATCATCCAGTTATCATATGTTGGAGCTCTTGATTTTATTGTTAAGTCTGGATTTATAATATCCAATTTACAGTAGATAGGATTTCTGTCCCAGTATTTTATAGGATTTTCTCCTATGATTTCTAGTTTTTCTAATCTACTAATGATATTATCTATATCATCTGTAGTTATTAGAATGCTACTAAGTTGTTCTGGGTAGATTAGTTGTAAATCTGTTTCTACCTCTAGTGTTAGTTCGTTATCCTTTTCTAGAGTTTGTGTATCTATGAGTTCTTGGCATTTGCCAGGAATTTCACAGGTACAAGTTTTTTCTGGAGTTTTTTCAGAGTTTTTTGTGGGTGTATTTTCTTCGTTATTTTCCCCACCACGCTTCTCATACGCATACTCTGATAAAATAGGAGTTAATGTAGTTTTTCTAGAGATTTGAATATAATCTTTAGAAAATGTAAATGATCCATTATCATTTAGTAGGAAGTCTAATCCTAAGATTAGATGTATTCCTCCTAAGTTTAATGGTGAAACCCATAATTTTTTCAAGTAATATGGGAAAGACCAGTTTTGACAATTTGTGTGAAATCTTATTTGAACATTAGACACTATTGTTGATATAGTGTTTACTGTTCCGTCAAATTGTACAGATTTCTTAGGCTGTTTTGATTGAGTAATTAACCTAGTAGGTACTGCACCTTGGTGTATAGTTGAGCTTGTTGCTCCAGTATCTATAAAGGCTAAAGTTGTAAACTCTATATCCTTCATGATTACGTTAGTCCATACCCTTAGTTCTCTGAGATGTTCAGAGTTACAAATTAATGGTATTTCCATTTTTTCTTCAGAAGAGTTTTCTGTTTTTTGATTTTCTACGCAATCTAGGTTGTGTAGATTGTTTTCAGGTATAACAATTCCCTTGTTTTTACTTAGTGTTTTAGGGTTGTCTTGAACTAATGTTTTTAGTTCATCAATCTCTATTTCATGGTTGTTAACCCTAAGTTCTAAGTTTAAAATTCTATCTTCTAGAATTTTATTCTTATCTGTATATTGTAGAGTTTTTGGTTTAGGAATATCTATCCTAAACTTACTTTCAGCACATAGGTAGCATATCTCCATTGTGCAAAGTAAACATTTGAATCTTTTGTCTATGGCGGGATACCAAGGACAAAAGTAGCATTTTGTTGTATTAGATCCCATTTTATATTTGAAGTCATGGGTACACATAGGTTTTTCTATATCTGCTAGGTTTAAATCTAATAGTTCTTCTATAGATTTATCCCTATAGTCTGTTGTAAACATGTTTTTACCTGTAAGTTCTTCTATTAATGAGTAATCATTAGTAGAAGGTTTTTCAATTTCCTCTAGGCCTTCTAGAGAAATGATGGAGTAAATAGTCGAAGATTCTGAAACATCTGAAGATATTTCTATCAAGTCTTCTTTTACTGAATCAACTAAATTTGATTCTCTAGTAAACAAGTTGTGTTTTTTAGGACAGGCTGAAGAAAGATGTCCTTTTTCATTACATGCAAAACATGTAATGTTACCCTGATAAGTTTTGCTAGGCTTATATTTCCTAACATGTTTTTCTTTATTTAAGTAAGGTTTCTTGGCAGAAGATCTCCTTAAATAGTATTTTTTAGTAGGTTTTTTCTTGAGTTTCAACCTATTGTTTTTGTATGGAGTTTTTGATCCATATTGTTGTGGAGTATAGATTTGGGAACAGAAACCATAGTTTTTCTGTTTCAATTCTTTCTGAATTTGGATATAAGTACATTTCTGTTTTAATTCAGAAATTATGTGTGTAATCCTTATTCCTATGTTATCATAGGTAGAAGGAATTTGTGCGTATTTCTCATTCCAAGAGTTATGTATTTCTTTTCCTAAATCTCTTGGGAGTTTGGAAAATAGTCTATCCCCTATTTCTTTAGAATAGTAATTTCCTGAAATAGTGGTATAATATAGAAATTCATTTAAGAATTTAATTATGAATTTTCAGTCTAAAAGTTGGATTTGCTCTAAATCTCTCATGGCTTCCTAATGCCTAAGAGTTAATCCAGTATTTACTTCTGTACCTGTTATTATCCTATGAATAAGGTAGACAAAGTTAAAAATATTAGTACCATGGTTTGGTAACGCAGCTACTTCTGCTGGGAATTCTTTTTTAAAGGCTTCCCACATTCCTTTTGCTACGTCTCCTAGGTAATTTTCTGCTATTCTTATCATTTCTTCTCCTGAAGAAATGGTTGGATGTCTAGCATTATAGTCTCTAGCAATGGAGGCAGTCCATTGTTCTAGATAAGTATCTAGTAGTTGAGGATGGCATTCTGTAACGTTTAATATCACAGAATTAGTTCCAAAGAAAGTCATTTCAGTAGGGATTCTTTTTCCTGCTGTTCTAAGATTTTTATTCTCATTTGTATAAGGAGTCACATTTATCCTAGGAGGTTGTCCTAGAGGATAATTCCTAATTTCTTGTGGTCTATGAGGATAATTCTCATATACTCCTGAAGATTCTCCTGTTCCTTCCATTAATTCGTAATGGGTTGAAAAGTCGGAAATTGATTTTTCTTCAGAAATTAAGTTATTAGTTTCCTCAATTAAGTTTATTGAATCTTTTAGGAAAGGTTCAATATCTTTCTCTATAGTTTGGACTCGGATATTTAATTCTTCATCCATGTAGATATAATCATCCTGACCTATATGTTGTTTTAGTTTTAGATCAAGACCTAGTTCAAAAAGTTCTAAGGGCTCTAGTTGTCCTATACCAAGCTGTTTAGGAAATATGATTTTATCCATTTTTACAAATTTCTTTGTAATTCACTAATGGATTCATCATCTGTGTCCATTTCCTGTTTTTTAGAAGTACTGTAATCTTTAAACCTAATAGATAAAGTTCCATCAGGATTATTATAGGTTACAGCTTCACTTGGTTGTAGAGTTTTAGGAGTTTCGTTAGGATTTTTGATATCCCACTCAGTTCCTGCTAATTCTGAGGAATCTATTTCCATTGGGTTAAGGAATTTTATCCCTTTGGAGGTTAAGGCTTTAACTACCTCATCAAGTTTTATTTTTATCCTAGGATTATGTTTAGTCATACATTTTCCTAGAAAGTTTATGTCTAATAAGTTGTTTTTTCCTATGAAGTTTTCGAATCCTTTTACCTGTATAAGGATTTTAAAGTATTTGCAGAAATCAGTTATTTCCATAGTGTAATTCGGGGATAGATAAACTATTCCTGAATTATCGTTCAAGTCAACTTCTAAGGTTCCTAGTAGTTTTTTATCTAATTCTGCGTGTCTCGTGTCCAATAGACACAGTAAGACTTTTGCACCAACTTTTTGACGCACTAATCCTCTTACACCTATGACAATTAATCCTAGATGTATGATTCTGTAGTTTTTTCTTCTTAGATCTCTTACGGCTTCTGAAGACATGAGATCTAAGATTTGTTGTTCACCGTCTGGGATAGAAAGTAGTTCTTCCCTATGGTGCCTATATAGTCCTGTATTTATTCTAAAAATACCGGATCTATACAACGTTGAAGGATTTAGAAGGTTTAATTGATCGTTTGAAAATATTGTTAAGTCATTTTCAACATCTATTAATTCTTCTAAAGTACTACTAGTTGATTGGGTTCTTCTTAGCATAGAATTTACCCAAGGTGTAGAAGTATTAGATTCAGTTCTAGAATCTATTGAAAGTCTTCTAGGTATTCCTGTGAAAGGTCTAGTGATTGAGCTCATTTTTTCTTTTCGGAATCTTTTTCTAATGGTTTAAACATTAGAAAATTATTTGTAACATGTTTCTTTTGTAGATTAAGTTTAGAAATTTTTTCTATTAATTGGTTCATTTCACCTGAGTCTTCAGTAAATAGACTTCTAACCTCTCTGGTTTGTGATTCAATCTCTGAAAGTTTTTCATCAATTGAGTCTAATCTATTATGTAGTGATGTAACTAATGCTATTATAGTGTTTAGCATAGCGCAAAAAGTTTTATCAGAGTTTGAGGAAAAGTCATTCTGATTATATCCAGCATTTACATCCTTTTGAAGGATATAAGTTTGCTGAATGTAAAGTGTAGCCATGTTGTACCAATCATTTTTGTACTGGCTCATCTAGTTTAGTTGTATGTTTCTGATATCTATCAAAATATTTTCTAATTTTTTGATTTCAATATCAAAGTGAGTTTTGATGCTTTCAGACTGATGTTTAATCTGATTAAGCAAGTCTTTTGATTGAATTTCAGCTTCATTGTATCTGCTTTCTTCAATCATTCTTTTGAGATTTATCAAATCCTGTTTTTCAGGTAAGCTTTTAAGTTTGAAATTCTCAAAAGTACTAGTTAGTTTTCTAAGGGTATGATCAAGATCTTCTATCATTTTTAAAGATGTTTTAAAGTAATCTTGATTATCCATTAGTTGTTTTAGTCTGTAATAGAAACAAGGTTATGCCTTTTTCAAAGGAGCAATAATTGCTCTTTTTTCTTGTTTTCTTTAGACAAAGTGGAAACCACGTGGCATCCACTAAGTCCCGTAGCAAGCCATTCCTCTAGTATAAAAGGAGAGGCTAATTATTGTAAGAGACCAGATCGAAAAATGCTTGAAACCCTTGTAAGAAGCTCATGTGCTGAGCAACCTTAGTAATAAAAAGCTTTCGAAAAATCTACAAAACTCTTTTCAATTTCTTGCAATAAAACTTGAAGAAGGCAAATCATCCACGAGGATGATAGGCTAATACTTACAACAGGAGGAGGTGGTCATGGAATTACAAAATTAGCAAGAGGCTAAGGTATAATTATCTTACTAGCTTAGAATTTATTTTATGTCCTTAATGAAAGTATAACATGTTAGAGAGGAGAGGCTAAGGGCACCGGATTAATTATAGCTTATGAAACCAAAAGACGTAAATCCGTTTGAATAGGGAAGAAAGTACCCGCTTAGGCAAGAGGCCGTTTAGGGGAAATAAGTACCTATTAGGATGAAAAGGTGAGGTTTAGTAAGTTATAGTTCTAATCCAACGCTAGTATGATCCGGGAACATGTTATTTGAAAGGCTTAAGAACATAGAATAATTATAAATTATAAGAATTAATTATACCTTAAAACCCCTTTAGCTAATCATATTCTCCATAAACCACTACACCTCCTGAATTTCATAAAATTTGTTAAAAACAAATCTAAGAAATAACTTAAAGAACAAGATGTTCTATTATCATGACTTACATATGGAATGGTATACTTATAAGTTATAACCAACTCCATACATTCATATTCTCCATAAAAGTTTAAGTATGATTAAAAGTTTAACCATAAAGTTCTCAGTTATGAATGTATGGAGATGATTTGCCTTCTTCAAGTTTTATTGCAAGAAATTGAAAAGAGTTTTGGAGATTTTTCGAAAGCTTTTTATTACTAAGGTTGCTCAGCACATGAGCTTCTTACAAGGGTTTCAAGCATTTTTCGATCTGCTCTCTTACAATACTTAGCCTCTCCTTTTATACTAGAGGAATGGCTCACTACAAGACTTAGTGGATTCCACCTGGCTTCCACTTTGTCTAAAAAAAACAAGAAAAAAGAGCAATTATTGCTCCTTTGAAAAAGGCAAACGTACGGCTTACATATTTGCCGTGAAATAAAAGACACGTGGGGTTATACAGTCCCCCACTCACTATAAATAGTGTCAAGTCAGGATAAGTATCCCGAAAAGCTAAATTGTCCTTATAGGACTACATGATTGTTGCTTTTTAGGCGGCTATTATTGTGCTTCTAGATGGATGATGACTCATTCATCTCCTCCTAGTGATGTAGTGGTGTCGTCAGTAGATTTTTCTTCTACTTCCATCAGGCTCTTGTAAAGTTGTCGCCTTTGGGCTTCAATAGTCTTGGGCTTTGAGTGTTGGACTTCAAAGTTCCTAAAGTTGGAGCAATGCTTGGATATCTCCTTTGTAATGTAAACCTTCATAGTGGTGGATTCTCCATAAAGAACTTTAGTTTCTTCATCCTCATTGGTCCACTTGAAGTCTCGAGCAAGGATGGAGGCCCGATATTTTTCAAAGTTAGCCCAGTTATCTATGTTGGGTAAGTAGTAGTCTTCTGGGCTTGTCTTTTCGGCCCAGACTGGGATGTCATCAAGATCAATTCCTTCGGCTAGGATCAGGATTACATGTCTTGCTGGATCATAAATACTTGGTCCAAAATAAGGAGGGACGGAAATTATTTTTAAAACCAGCTGGGTTTGTAAAATTTCGATCAAGTTGTCTAAAAGTGAGTATAATGGTTCTGGCAGAAATGTGATATCTGACCAGTCAGCTATAAATAAGGTTTGGAGAAAACCATAGTTAAAGAAGTGTGAAATTTCCATAGGGATGCCCATATGGTTTCGAATAACATAATCATCAGGATTTATGGAAACCAGTGGGAAAGAAGTAGTGATCATACATTTGCAAGGTTGCTTTGTACAATCAGGAAATTGTTTTGAGCAGGAAATTTTGGGATTTATTTGAAGTTCCCAGTTTATAGTTATTCCTCCAGAAGAAATTCTTCTTTGGGATAATAAAGTCAGATAATGGTAAGTGATCTTTGCTTGTTCAAAAGTGTGATCCTCAGGAAATTTGAGGTAGTAGAGTTCCCGATGGATTGGGTCTGGCAATTTGACAGACTTTTCGGGTTTAGTCGTACTTGATGTGGATTCCTGCTTGTATTTCAAAGCTGGTCCAGTCAAAACGAGTGCTTTGGATGTACTGGTTTTAGCAGCAACATCCAAGAATGTTGTATTGGGTCTGAGCCCAGTAGATGTAGTAGCAGTAGGCCCATTCGACTTTGGAGTCGGGTCTATCAGGTCGAGGGAAAGGGAGGCACTAACAGATGATGACATCTTATAGTCCTTTCCTAACAGTTCCTCTATAGCCTTTATGGCTTCATCCAGTGAATTATATCCGTTATAGAAGGGTTTTCCCATCTTAGGGGTTTTTGCTAATTCCTGGATTTTAATGGAAATTTCTTCCCAAGTAGAGTATATACCTGCATCTTCTCCATTGAAGAGACAGTAACAAGAGAAGTTTCTTCCTGTGTTGTGCTTGTAGTAGTGCGAGATCAGAGTCTTAATAATACTCAGTTTGATCTTGCTGTCTTTAGTGGGAGTTGAGAGGTTCCAAATGCTATCTCTGACAGCTAATTGGTCCTCTGTGAAAGTCGTTCTAGAGTCGAACCTGAATTGGTTTTCCAGAGAGTAAATTGGCAAATCAGCCTGACTCATGCCTTTAGCCTTTTTAGGCGGCATAGTGTAAGTCTCGTTTCTACATAGAAACAGTGGAATGGTTTGTTAGTTTAACCATTATCACCTGGGGTGCCTGCCAGATTAGTATCCAGAAATAATCTAGATAAAATATCAGGTAAAATGTTACTTTTACCCTTAATGTGTTCCCAAATAATCTTGGTACCACAATTTTGTATTGAGTGACGGAATTTAATCCATCTTTTTGTTAAAATACCTTTTTCTTTTTTAGAGTCAGCATATTTAACAATAGCTTCACAATCAGTTCTCAATGTTATTTCGCTGTGAGATATTATAAATAGTTTGAAAGCTTCCAACACATAAATGATAGCTAGAATTTCAAAGTCAAGAGATGTCAAGTATCCTTTTTCTTTGAAGGTACCTGATGTATACCTACAAATCTGTTCTTGAGACCTAGGGTCTAATTTGTGAGGTTTTCTTAGTAAAATTCCACCCCATCCATGGGATGATCCATCAGTTTCAACTATTAAATAATCAGTTGATAATGGAAGTGCTAGAGGTTTAAGATTTTGGGCTAGGTTTTTAATTTCTCTAACTAGCTTAATATCTTCTGAGTTAAACTGTCTTTTTCCTTTTGGGCTAGCCTTGTTATACAAAGGCCCAGTATATTTGGACAAGTTTTTTATAAAGGGTCTAGCATAGTTTATTAGTCCTAAAAAACTTTGTATTTGTTTTAAGTTTTCTAAGTAGTCAGGAAATTCTAAGATTTTCCTAGTTATATGGGGTTGTAGTTCAATAGTCCCCTTTCCAATAGTTACTCCTAAAAATCCAATGGTTTGTTTAAACAATTCCATTTTCTTTTTAGAAATAATAAGTCCGTTGCTCTCAAATAGTTTGAGAATAGTGTATAGATGAGCTAAGCGTTCTTTCTTAGTTTTAGAAAAAACTAGTATATCATCTATATAAACGCAAGTAAATGAAGAACAATGTTTAAAAATGTTATCCATCTTTCTTTGGAAAACTTGTGGAGCATTTTTAGTCCAAATGGCATAACTAGCCATTCGAAATGTCCTTCACTGCAAGTAAATGCTGTCCAAGGAATAGATTCTGGATGCATTTTAACTTGCCAAAAGCCTGATTTCATGTCAAACTTAGAGAAATAGTTTTTGCCTTGAATTTTGTTTATCTTGTTAGGAATACAATATCCATCTTCATGAGTATTGTCATTTAGTCTGGTGTAATTCATTACCATTCTAGACTGGCCTCTTTTTCTTTCACTTTCCTTTTGGACTATGAAAGCAGCAGTTCTATGTCTAGAGTCTGTTTTCCTAATTACTCCAAGTTTTAGTAATATTTGGATGTGCATTTTAAATTCTTCCATCATCCAGTTATCATATTTTAGAGCTCCTGTTTTTATTGTTAAGTCTGGATTTATAATATCCAATTTACAGTAGATAGGATTTCTGTCCCAGTATTTTATAGGATTTTCTCCTATGATTTCTAGTTTTTCTAATCTACTAATGATATTATCTATATCATATGTAGTTATTAGAATTGGGGGGTGTGTGTAAGGGGGTTAAGTGTACGTGACCCTAAAACTTTCTCCTGGAATCTTGCAAGTGCAGTAGCACCCAAGTGTGCAGGAGTGGATACTCCTAGTCTAGGAATTGGGAACCTTTGGGTACCTAATTCAGAGTAGCGGATTAGCCTTCCAATTTTAGAGCTAGTCATCCTAAAGTCTCTCTCCTTAAATAATCAAGAACTGAAACGTTCTTAGTAATAGGAGGTTCTGGAGGAAACCTCCCTAGATCTAAGTAGACGGTAAGACCTGAGGGTCTTATGAGTCTTGCAGAAAGATTTTTAGTCATATTGGTTTCTTTGTCTATTTCAAACCATGTGCCTAGATCTAGATTTAGTCTTACTAATTCTAGTCTGAAGTATTCTGTTAAAAAGGATATGTTATCAGTCCTTTTTATTTTTGTTATAGTTTGTCGGGATTTGTTCTTCATAATGATTTTTCCCTCAAATCCTAGAGTTTTATCTAGGTCAATAAGTGGATCATCAGTTATGCTAATAAGCTGTTTTGGATAAATTTCTTTAAAAATTTGTCCTAGTGTATATGTGTCTGTATTGAAGTTTTTAAGTATGATTAAAAGTTTAACCATAAAGTTCTCAGTTATGAATGTATGGAGTTGGTTATAAGTATACCATTCCATATGTAAGTCATGATAATAGAACATCTTGTTCTTTAAGTTATTTCTTAGATTTGTTTTTAACAAATTTTATGAAATTCAGGAG
This sequence comes from Polygonum maritimum, assembly GCA_963924305.1. Classification (NCBI taxonomy): domain Eukaryota; kingdom Viridiplantae; phylum Streptophyta; class Magnoliopsida; order Caryophyllales; family Polygonaceae; genus Polygonum; species Polygonum maritimum. The sequence continues at coordinate 40,498,389 of OZ002732.1, forward strand.
GTGTAGTGGTTTATGGAGAATATGATTAGCTAAAGGGGTTTTAAGGTATAATTAATTCTTATAACTTATAATTATTCTATGTTCTTAAGCCTTTCAAATAACATGTTCCCGGATCATACTAGCGTTGGATTAGAACTATAACTTACTAAACCTCACCTTTTCATCCTAATAGGTACTTATTTCCCCTAAACGGCCTCTTGCCTAAGCGGCTACTTTCTTCCCTATTCAAACGGATTTACGTCTTTTGGTTTCATAAGCTATAATTAATCTGGTGCCCTTAGCCTCTCCTCTCTAACATGTTATACTTTCATTAAGGACATAAAATAAATTCTAAGCTAGTAAGATAATTATACCTTAGCCTCTTGCTAATTTTGTAATTCCATGACCACCTCCTCCTGTTGTAAGTATTAGCCTATCATCCTGGTGGATGATTTGCCTTCTTCAAGTTTTATTGCAAGAAATTGAAAAGAGTTTTGGAGATTTTTCGAAAGCTTCTTATTACTAAGGTTGCTCAGCACATGAGCTTCTTACAAGGGTTTCAAGCATTTTTCGATCTGCTCTCTTACAATACTTAGCCTCTCCTTTTATACTAGAGGAATGGCTCACTACAAGACTTAGTGGATTCCACCTGGCTTCCACTTTGTCTAAAAAAACAAGAAAAAAGAGCAATTATTGCTCCTATGAAAAAGGGAAACGTACGGCTTACATATTTGCCGTGAAATAAAAGACGCGTGGGGTTATACAGTCCCCCACTCACTATAAATAGTGTCAAGTCAGGATAAGTATCCCGAAAAGCTAAATTGTCCTTATAGGACTACATGATTGTTGCTTTTTGGGCGGCTATTATTGTGCTTCTAGATGGATGATGACTCATTCATCTCCTCCGAGTGATGTAGTGGTGTCTTCAGTAGATTTTTCTTCTACTTCCATCAGGCTCTTGTAAAGTTGTCGCCTTTGGGCTTCAATAGTCTTGGGCTTTGAGTGTTGGACTTCAAAGTTCCTAAAGTTGGAGCAATGCTTGGATATCTCCTTTGTAATGTAAACCTTCATAGTGGTGGATTCTCCATAAAGAACTTTAGTTTCTTCATCCTCTTTGGTCCACTTGAAGTCTCGAGCAAGGATGGAGGCCCGATATTTTTCAAAGTTAACCCAATTATCTATGTTGGGTAAGTAGTAGTCTTCTGGGCTTGTCTTTTCGGCCCAGACTGGGATGTCATCAGGATCAATTCCTTGGGCTAGGATCAGGATTACATGTCTTGCTGGATCATAAATACTTGGTCCAAAATAAGGGGGGACGGAAATTGTTTTTAAAACCAGTTGGGTTTGTAAAATTTCCATCAAGTTGTCTAAAAGTGAGTATAATGGTTCTGGCAGAAATGTGATATCTGACCAGTCAGCTATAAATAAGGTTTGGAGAAAACCATAGTTAAAGAAGTGTGAAATTTCCATAGGGATGCCCATATGGTTTCGAATAACATAATCATCAGGATTTATGGAAACCAGTGGGAAAGAAGTAGTGATCATACATTTGCAAGGTTGCTTTGTACAATCAGGAAATTGTTTTGAGCAGGAAATTTTGGGATTTATTTTAAGTTCCCAGTTTATAGTTATTCCTCCAGAAGAAATTCTTCTTTGGGATAATAAAGTCAGACAATGGTAAGTGATCTTTGCTTGTTCAAAAGTGTGATCCTCAGGAAATTTGAGGTAGTAGAGTTCCCGATGGATTGGGTCTGGCAATTTGACAGACTTTTCGGGTTTAGTAGTTCTAGATGTAGATTCCTGCTTCTATTTCAAAGCTGGTCCAGTCAAAACGAGTGCTTTGGATGTACTGGTTTTAGCAGCAACATCCAAGAATGTTGTATTGGGTCTGAGCCCAGTAGAGGTAGTAGCAGTAGGCCCAGTCGACTTTGGAGTCGGGTCTATCAGGTCGAGGGAAAGGGAGGCACTAACAGATGGTGACAACTTATAGTCCTTTCCTAACATTTCCTCTATAGCCTTTATGGCTTCATCCAGTTAATTATATCCCTTATAGAAGGGTTTTCCCATCTTAGGGGTTTTTGCTAATTCCTGGATTTTAAGGGAAATTTCTTCCCAAGTAGAGTATATACCTGCATCTTCTCCATTGAAGAGACAGTAACAGGAGAAGTTTCTTCCTGTGTTGCGCTTGTAGTAGTTCGAGATCAGAGTCTTAATAATACTCAGTTTGATCTTGCTGTCTTTAGTGGGAGTTGAGAGGTTCCAAATGCTATCTATGACAGCTAATTGGTCCTCTGTGAAAGTTGTTCTGGTGTCGAACCTGAATTGGTTTTCCAGAGAGTAAGTTGGCAAATCAGCCTGACTCATGCCTTTAGCCTTTTTAGGCGGCATAGTGTAAGTCTCGTTTCTACATAGAAACAGTGAAATAGTTTGTTAGTTTAACCAATATCACCTGGGGTGCCTGCCAGATTAGTATCCAGAAATAATCTAGATAAACTATCAGGTAAAATGTTATTTTTACCCTTAATGTGTTCCCAAATAATCTTGGTACCACAATTTTGTATTGAGTGACGGAATTTAATCCATCTGTTTGTTAAAATACCTTTTTCCTTTTTGGAATCAGCATATTTAACAATAGCTTCACAATCAGTTCCCAATGTTATTTCTTTGTGAGATATTATAAATAGTTTGAAAGCTTCCAGCACATAAATGATAGCTAGAATTTCAAAGTCAAGAGATGTCAAGTATCCTTTTTCTTTGAAGGTACCTGATGTATACCTACAAATCTGTTCTTGAGACCTAGGGTCTAATTTGTGAGGTTTTCTTAGTAAAATTCCACCCCATCCATGGGATGATCCATCAGTTTCAACTATTAAATAATCAGTTGATAATGGAAGTGCTAGAGGTTTAAGATTTTGGGCTAGGTTTTTAATTTCTCTAACTAGCTTAATATCTTCTGAGTTAAACTGTCTTTTTCCTTTTGGGCTAGCCTTGTTATACAAATATTTGGACAAGTTTTTTATAAAGGGTCTAGCATAGTTTATTAGTCCTAAAAAACTCTGTATTTGTTTTAAGTTTTCTAAGTAGTCAGGAAATTCTAAGATTTTCCTAGTTATATGGGGTTGTAGTTCAATAGTCCCCTTTCCAATAGTTACTCCTAAAAATCCAATGGTTTGTTTAAACAATTCCATTTTCTTTTTAGAAATAATAAGTCCGTTGCTCTCAAATAGTTTGAGAATAGTGTATAGATGAGCTAAGTGTTCTTTCTTAGTTTTAGAAAAAACTAGTGTATCATCTATATAAACGCAAGTAAATGAAGAACAATGTTTAAAAATGTTATCCATCTTTCTTTGGAAAACTTGTGGAGCATTTTTTAGTCCAAATGGCATAACTAGCCATTCGAAATGTCCTTCACTGCAAGTAAATGCTGTCCAAGGAATAGATTCTGGATGCATTTATGTCTAGAGTCTGTTTTCCTAATTACTCCAAGTTTTAGTAATATTTGGATCTGCATTTTAAATTCTTCCATCATCCAGTTATCATATTTTGGGGCTCCTGTTTTTATTGTTAAGTCTGGATTTATAATATCCAATTTACAGTAGATAGGATTTCTGTCCCAGTATTTTATAGGATTTTCTCCTATGATTTCTAGTTTTTCTAATCTACTAATGATATTATCTATATCATCTGTAGTTATTAGACTTCTACTAAGTTGTTCTGGGTAGATTAGTTGTAAATCTGTTTCTACCTCTAGTGTTAGTTCGTTATCCTTTTCTAGAGTTTGTGTATCTATGAGTTCTTGGCATTTGCCAAGAATTTCACAGGTACAAGTTTTAATTTCTGAAGAAAAATCAATTTCCGACTTTTCAACCCATTACGAATTAATGGAAGGAACAGGAGAATCTTTAGGAGTATATGAGAATTATCCTCATAGACCACAAGAAATTAGAAATTATCCTCTAGGACAACCCTCTAGGATAAATGTGACTCCTTATACAAATGAGAATAAAAATCTCAGGACAGCAGGAAAAAGAATCCCTACTGAAATGACTTTCTTTGGAACTAATTCTGTGATATTAAACGTTACAGAATGCCATCCTCAACTACTAGATACTTATCTAGAACAATGGACTGCCTCCATTGCTAGAGACTATAATGCTAGACATCCAACCATTTCTTCAGGAGAAGTAATGATAAGAATAGCAGAAAATTACCTAGGAGACGTAGCAAAAGGAATGTGGGAAGCCTTTAAAAAAGAATTCTCAGCAGAAGTAGCTGCGTTAGCAAACCATGGTAATAATATTTTTAACTTTGCCTACCTTATTCATAGGATAATAACAGGAAGAGAAGTAAATACTGGATTAACTCTTAGGCAACAGGAAGCCATGAGAGATTTAGAGCAAATCCAACTTTTAGACTGGAAATTCATAATTAAATTCTTAAATGAATTTCTATATTATGCCACTATTTCAAGAAATTACTATTCTAAAGAAATAGGGGATAGACTATTTTCCAAACTCCCAGGAGATTTAGGAAAAGAAATACATAACTCTTGGAATGAGAAATACGCACAAATTCCTTCTACCTATGATAACATAGGAATAAGGATTACACAAATAATTTCTGAATTAAAACAGAAATGTACTTATATCCAAATACAGAAAGAATTGAAACACAAAAACTATGGTTTCTGTTCCCAAATCTATACTCCACAACAATATGGATCAAAAACTCCATACAAAAACAATAGGTTGAAACCCAAGAAAAAGCCTACTAAAAAATACTATTTAAGGAGATCTTCTGCCAAGAAACCTTACTTAAATAAAGAAAAACATGTTAGAAAATATAAGCCTAGCAAAACTTATCAGGGCAATATTACATGTTTTGCATGTAATGAAAAAGGACATCTTTCTTCAGCCTGTCCTAAAAAACACAACCTGTTTACTAGAGAATCAAATTTAGTTGATTCAGTAAAAGAAGACTTGATAGAAATATCTTCAGATGTTTCAGAATCTTCGACTATTTACTCCATCATTTCTCTAGAAGGCCTAGAGGAAATTGAAAAACCTTCTACTAATGATTACTCATTAATAGAAGAACTTACAGGTAAAAACATGTTTACAACAGACTATAGGGATAAATCTATAGAAGAACTATTAGATTTAAACCTAGCAGATATAGAAAAACCTATGTGTACCCATGACTTCAAATATAAAATGGGATCTGAAACAACAAAATGCTCCTTTTGTCCTTGGTATCCCGCCATAGACAAAAGATTCAAATGTTTACTTTGCACAATGGAGATATGCTACCTATGTGCTGAAAGTAAGTTTATGATAGATATTCCTAAACAAAAAACTCTACAATATACAGATAAGAATAAAATTCTAGAAGATAAAATTTTAAACTTAGAACTTAGGGTTAACAACCATGAAATAGAGATTGATGAACTAAAAACATTAGTTCAAGACAACCCTAAAACACTAAGTAAAAACAAGGGAATTGTTATACCTGAAAACAATCTAAACAACCTAGATTGCGTAGAAAATCAAACAACAGAAAACTCTTCTGAAGAAAAAATGGAAATACCATTAATTTGTAACTCTGAACATCTGAGAGAACTAAGGGTATGGACTAACGTAATCATGAAGGATATAGAGTTTACAACTTTAGCCTTTATAGATACTGGAGCAACAAGCTCAACTATACACCAAGGTGCAGTACCTACTAGGTTAATTACTCAATCAAAACAGCCTAAGAAATCTGTACAATTTGACGGAACAGTAAACACTATATCAACAATAGTGTCTAATGTTCAAATAAGATTTCACACAAATTGTCAGAACTGGTATTTCCCATATTACTTGAAAAAATTATGGGTTTCACCACTAAACTTAGGAGGAATACATCTAATCTTAGGATTAGACTTCCTACTAAATGATAATGGATCATTTACATTTTCTAAAGATTATATTCAAATCTCTAGAAAAAATACATTAACTCCTATTTTATCAGAGTATGCGTATGAGAATCGTGGTGGGGAAAATAACGAAGAAAATACACCCACAAAAAACTCTGAAAAAACTCCAGAAAAAACTTGCACCTGTGAAATTCCTGGCAAATGCCAAGAACTCATAGATACACAAACTCTAGAAAAGGATAACGAACTAACACTAGAGGTAGAGACAGATTTACAACTAATCTAACCAGAACAAGTTAGTAGAATTCTAATAACTACAGATGATATAGATAATATCATTAGTAGATTAGAAAAACTAGAAATCATAGGAGAAAATCCTATAAAATACTGGGACAGAAATCCTATCTACTGTAAATTGGATATTATAAATCCAGACTTGAAAATAAAAACAGGAGCTCCAAAATATGATAGCTGGATGATGGAAGAATTTAAAATGTACATCCAAATATTACTAAAACTTGGAGTAATCAGAAAAACTGATTCTAGACATAGAACTGCTGCTTCCATAGTTCAAAAAGAAAGCGAAAGAAAAAGAGGTCAGTCTAGAATGGTGATGAACTACACCAGACTAAATGACAATACCCATGAAGATGGATATTGTATCCCCAACAAAGATGTCTTGATAAACAAAATTCAAGGCAAAAACTATTTCTCTAAGTTTGACATGAAATCAGGCTTTTGGCAAGTTAAGTACCTATTAGGATGAAAAGGTGAGGTTTAGTAAGTTATAGTTCTAATCCAACGCTAGTATGATCCGGGAACATGTTATTTGAAAGGCTTAAGAACATAGAATAATTATAAGTTATAAGAATTAATTATACCTTAAAACCCCTTTAGCTAATCATATTCTCCATAAACCACTACACCTCCTGAATTTCATAAAATTTGTTAAAAACAAATCTGAAAAATAACTTAAAGAACAAGATGTTCTATTATCATGACTTACATATGGAATGGTATACTTATAACCAACTCCATACATTCATAACTAAGAACTTTATGGTTAAACTTTTAATCATACTTAAAAACTTCAACACAGACACATATACACTAGGACAAATTTTTAAAGAAATTTATCCAAAACAGCTTATTAGCATAACTGATGATCCACTTATTGACCTAGATAAAACTCTAGGATTTGAGGGAAAAATCATTATGAAGAACAAATCCCGACAAACTATAACAAAAATAAAAAGGACTGATAACATATCCTTTTTAACAGAATACTTCAGACTAGAATTAGTAAGACTAAATCTAGATCTAGGCACATGGTTTGAAATAGACAAAGAAACCAATATGACTAGAAATCCTTCTGCAAGACTCATAAGACCCTCAGGTCTTACCGTCTACTTAGATCTAGGGAGGTTTCCTCCAGAACCTCCTATTACTAAGAACGTTTCAGTTCTTGATTATTTAAGGAGAGAGACTTTAGGATGACTAGCTCTAAAATTGGAAGGCTAATCCGCTACTCTGAATTAGGTACCCAAAGGTTCCCAATTCCTAGACTAGGACTATCCACTCCTGCACACTTGGGTGCTACTGCACTTGCAAGATTCCAGGAGAAAGTTTTAGGGTCACGTACACTTGACCCCCTTACACACACCCCCCTCTCCAACCCCTTGGTATCAGAGCGTGGTGGTGGGAAAAAATCTTCAAAGCATTAAATTTGAACTTAAATTTGCTATAAGAACATTAAACTGCTTGAAGAAGCATTAAATTGCTAGAAGACTTAAGGCTACGTAACTATTTTGATAGCTAACTACTGATTTCTAGCCAAAATTCAAACTTGGTATTTACTACTGCACATGGTATTCAATTTTGCAGAGCCAAAATTCAATACTCACTATTCACTATTCATATGTTAATATTCATAAACTACTATTAAGAAATTATGACTAATAAACCACTTCGCCAAGAAGAGTTAGTTTATAAAATGTTTGACTACTTAAATCTGGAAATAATAAATCCAGTAAAAAGAGTTATAACTATAGACAAACAAAAGCATGTTTGCTATTTTAAAACTGAGCTTACTAGACATGAACTCCATTCAGAATCTCCCCACTTAAATTCTATTACAGACTTGATAATAGAATTAGGAAATTCTTTACAATGAAACAATGAAAAGTTTCATAACCTTGTTTCTATCATTAGTGACTATATGTTAGATAAAAACAAGAGACTAAAACAACTAATGGATAATCAAGATTATTTTAAAACATCTTTATAAAAGATAGAAGATCTTGATCATACCCTTAGAAAACTAACTAGTACTTTTGAGAATTTCAAACTTAAAAGCTTACCTGAAAAACAGGATGTGATAAATCTCAAAAGAATGATTGAAGAAAGCAGATACAATGAAGCTGAAATTCAATCAAAAGACTTGCTTAATCAGATTAAACATCAGTCTGAAAGCTTCAAAACTCACTTTGATATCGAAATCAAAAAATTAGAAAATATTTTGATAGATATCAGAAACATACAACTAAACTAGATGAGCCAGTACAAAAATGATTGGTACAACATGGCTACACTTTACATTCAGCAAACTTATACCCTTCAAAAGGATGTAAATGCTGGATATAATCAGAATGACTTTTCTTCAAACTCTGATAAAACTTTTTTGCGCTATGCTAAACACTATAATAGCATTAGTTACATCACTACACAATAGATTAGACTCAATTGATGAAAAGCTTTCAGAAATTGAATCACAAAACAGAGAGGTTAGAAGTCCATTTACTGAAGACTCAGGTCAAATGAACCAATTAATAGAAAAAATTTCTAAACTTAATCTACAAAAGAAACATGTTACAAATAATTTTCTAATGTTTAAACCATTAGAAAAAGATTCCCAAAAGAAAAAATGAGCTCAATCACTAGACCTTTCACAGGAATACCTAGAAGACTTTCCATAGATTCTAGAACTGAATCTAATACTTCTACACCTTGGGTAAATTCTATGCTAAGAAGAACCCAATCAACTAGTAGTACTTCAGAAGAATTAATAGACGTTGAAAATGACTTAACAATATTTTCAAACGATCAATTAAACCTTCCAAATCCTTCAACGTTGTATAGATCCGGTATTTTTAGAATAAATACAGGACTATATAGGCACCATAGGGAAGAACTACTTTCTATCCCAGACGGTGAACAACAAATCTTAGATCTCATGTCTTCAGAAGCCGTAAGAGATCTAAGAAGAAAAAACTACAGAATCATACATCTAGGGTTAATTGTCATAGGTGTAAGAGGATTAGTGCGTCAAAAAATTGGTGCAAAAGTCTTACTGTGTCTATTGGATGCGAGACACGCAGAATTAGATAAACAACTCATAGGAACCTTAGAAGTTGACTTGAATGATAATTCAGGAATAGTTTATCTATCCCCGAATTACACTATGGAAATAACTGATTTCTGCAAATACTTTAAAATCCTTATACAGGTAAAAGGATTCGAAAACTTCATAGGAAAAAACATCTTATTAGACATAAACTTTCTAGGAAAATGTATGACTAAACATAATCCTAGGATAAAAATAAAACTTGATGAGGTAGTTAAAGCCTTAACCCCAAAGGGATAAAATTCCTTAACCCAATGGAAATAGATTCCTCAGAATTAGCAGGAACTGAGTGGGATATCAAAAATCCTAACGAAACTCCTAAAACTCTACAACCAAGTGAAGCTGTAACCTATAATAATCCTGATGGAACTTTATCTATTAGGTTTAAAGATTACAGTACTTCAAAACAACAGGAAATAGACACAGATGATGAATCCATTAGTGAATTACAAAGAAATTTGTAAAAATGGATAAAATCATATTTCCTAAAGAGCTTGGTATAGGACAACTAGAGCCCTTAGAACTTTTTGAACTAGGTCTTGATCTAAAACTAAAACAACAAATAGGTCAGGATGATTATATCTACATGGATGAAGAATTAAATATCCGAGTCCAAACTATAGAGAAAGATATTGAACCTTTCCTAAAAGATTCAATAAACTTAATTAAGGAAACTAATAACTTAATTTCTGAAGAAAAATCAATTTCCGACTTTTCAACCCATTACGAATTAATGGAAGGAACAGGAGAATCTTCAGGAGTATATGAGAATTATCCTCATAGACCACAAGAAATTAGGAATTATCCTCTAGGACAACCCCCTAGGATAAATGTGACTCCTTATACAAATGAGAATAAAAATCTTAGAACAGCAGGAAAAAGAATCCCTACTGAAATGACTTTCTTTGGAACTAATTCTGTGATATAAAATGTTACAGAATGCCATCCTCAACTACTAGATACTTATCTAGAACAATGGACTGCCTCCATTGCTAGAGACTATAATGCTAGACATCCAACCATTTCTTCAGGAGAAGAAATGATAAGAATAGCAGAAAATTACCTAGGAGACGTAGCAAAAGGAATGTGGGAAGCCTTTAAAAAAGAATTCCCAGCAGAAGTAGCTGCGTTAGCAAACCATGGTAATAATATTTTTAACTTTGCCTACCTTATTCATAGGATAATAACAGGAAGAGAAGTAAATACTGGATTAACTCTTAGGCAACAGGAAGCCATGAGAGATTTAGAGCAAATCCAACTTTTAGACTGGAAATTCATAATTAAATTCTTAAATGAATTTCTATATTATGCCACTATTTCAGGAAATTACTATTCTAAAGAAATAGGGGATAGACTATTTTCCAAACTCCCAGGAGATTTAGGAAAAGAAATACATAACTCTTGGAATGAGAAATACGCACAAATTCCTTCTACCTATGATAACATAGGAATAAGGATTACACACATAATTTCTGAATTAAAACAGAAATGTACTTATATCCAAATACAAAAAGAATTGAAACACAAAAACTATGGTTTCTGTTCCCAAATCTATACTCCACAACAGTATGGATCAAAAACTCCATACAAAAACAATAGGTTGAAACCCAAGAAAAAACCTACTAAAAAATACTATTTAAGGAGATCTTCTGCCAAGAAACCTTACTTAAATAAAGAAAAACATGTTAGAAAATATAAGCCTAGCAAAACTTATCAGGGCAATATTACATGTTTTGCATGTAATGAAAAAGGACATCTTTCTTCAGCCTGTCCTAAAAAACACAACCTGTTTACTAGAGAATCAAATTTAGTTGATTCAGTAAAAGAAGACTTGATAGAAATATCTTCAGATGTTTCAGAATCTTCGACTATTTACTCCATCATTTCTCTAGAAGGCCTAGAGGAAATTGAAAAACCTTCTACTAATGATTACTCATTAATAGAAGAACTTACAGGTAAAAACATGTTTACAACAGACTATAGGGATAAATCTATAGAAGAACTATTAGATTTAAACCTAGCAGATATAGAAAAACCTATGTGTACCCATGACTTCAAATATAAAATGGGATCTGAAACAACAAAATGCTCCTTTTGTCCTTGGTATCCCGCCATAGACAAAAGATTCAAATGTTTACTTTGCACAATGGAGATATGCTACCTATGTGCTGAAAGTAAGTTTAGGATAGATATTCCTAAACAAAAAACTCTACAATATACAGATAAGAATAAAATTCTAGAAGATAGAATTTTAAACTTAGAACTTAGGGTTAACAACCATGAAATAGAGATTGATGAACTAAAAACATTAGTTCAAGACAACCCTAAAACACTAAGTAAAGACAAGGGAATTGTTATACCTGAAAACAATCTACACAACCTAGATTGCGTAGAAAATCAAAAACCAGAAAACTCTTCTGAAGAAAAAATGGAGATACCATTAATTTGTAACTCTGAACATCTCAGAGAACTAAGGGTATGGACTAACGTAATCATGAAGGATATAGAGTTTACAACTTTAGCCTTTATAGATACTGGAGCAACAAGCTCAACTATACACCAAGGTGCAGTACCTACTAGGTTAATTACTCAATCAAAACAGCCTAAGAAATCTGTACAATTTGACGGAACAGTAAACACTATATCAACAATAGTGTCTAATGTTCAAATAAGATTTCACACAAATTTTCAGAACTGGTCTTTCTCATATTACTTGAAAAAATTATGGGTTTCACCACTAAACTTAGGGGGAATACATCTAATCTTAGGATTAGACTTCCTACTAAATGATAATGGATCATTTACATTTTCTAAAGATTATATTCAAATCTCTAGAAAAACTAAATTAACTCCTATTTTATCAGAGTATGCGTATGAGAAGCGTGGTGGGGAAAATAACAAAGAAAATACACCCACAAAAAACTCTGAAAAAACTCCAGAAAAAACTTGTACCTGTGAAATTCCTGGCCAATGCCAAGAACTCATAGATACACAAACTCTAGAAAAGGATAACGAACTAACACTAGAGGTAGAAACAGATTTACAACTAATCTACCCAGAACAAGTTAGTAGAATTCTAATAACTACAGATGACATAGATAATATCATTAGTAGATTAGAAAAACTAGAAATCATAGGAGAAAATCCTATAAAATACTGGAACAAAAATCCTATCTACTGTAAATTAGATATTATAAATCCAGACTTAACAATAAAAACAGGAGCTCCAAAATATGATAATTGGATGATGGAAGAATTTAAAATGCACATCCAGATATTACTAAAACTTGGAGTAATCAGAAAAACTGATTCTAGACATAGAACTGCTGCTTTCATAGTTCAAAAAGAAATCGAAAGAAAAAGAGGTCAGTCTAGAATGGTGATGAACTACACCAGACTAAATGACAATACCCATGAAGATGGATATTGTATCCCTAACAAAGATGTCTTGATAAACAGAATTCAAGGCAAAAACTATTTCTCTAAGTTTGACATGAAATCAGGCTTTTGGCAAGTTAAAATGCATCCAGAATCTATTCCTTGGACAGCATTTACTTGCAGTGAAGGACTTTTCGAATGGCTAGTTATGCCATTTGGACTAAAAAATGCTCCACAAGTTTTCCAAAGAAAGATGGATAACATTTTTAAACATTGTTCTTCATTTACTTGCGTCTATATAGATGATATACTAGTTTTTTCTAAAACTAAGAAAGAACACTTAGCTCATCTATACACTATTCTCAAACTATTTGAGAGCAACGGACTTATTATTTCTAAAAAGAAAATGGAATTGTTTAAACAAACCATTGGATTTTTAGGAGTAACTATTGGAAAGGGGACTATTGAACTACAACCCCATATAACTAGGAAAATCTTAGAATTTCCTGACTACTTAGAAAACTTAAAACAAATACAGAGTTTTTTAGGACTAATAAACTATGCTAGACCCTTTATAAAAAACTTGTCCAAATATACTGGGCCTTTGTATAACAAGGCTAGCCCAAAAGGAAAAAGACAGTTTAACTCAGAAGATATTAAGCTAGTTAGAGAAATTAAAAACCTAGCCCAAAATCTTAAACCTCTAGCACTTCCATTATCAACTGATTACTTAATAGTTGAAACTGATGGATCATCCCATGGATGGGGTGGAATTTTACTAAGAAAACCTCACAAATTAGACCCTAGGTCTCAAGAACAGATTTGTAGGTATACATCAGGTACCTTCAAAGAAAAAGGATACTTGACTTCTCTTGACTTTGAAATTCTAGCTATCATTTATGTGCTGGAAGCTTTCAAACTATTTATAATATCTCACAAAGAAATAACATTGAGAACTGATTGTGAAGCTATTGTTAAATGTGCCGACTCTAAAAAAGAAAAAGGTATTTTAACAAACAGATGGATTAAGTTCCGTCACTCGATACAAAATTGTGGTACCAAGTTTATTTGGGAATACATTAAGGGTAAAAATAACATTTTACCTGATATTTTATCTAGATTATTTCTGGATACTAATCTGGCAGGCACCCCAGGTGATAATGGTTAAACTAACAAACCATTCCACTGTTTCTATGTAGAAACGAGACTTACACTATGCCGCCTAAAAAGGCTAAAGGCATGAGTCAGGCTGATTTGCCAACTTACTCTCTGGAAAACCAATTCAGGTTCGACTCCAAAACGACTTTCACAGGGGACCAATTAGCTGTCATAGATAGCATTTGGAACCTCTCAACTCCCACTAAAGACAGCAAGATCAAACTGAGTATTATTAAGACTCTGGTCTCGCACTACTACAAGCACAACACAGGAAGAAACTTCTCCTGTTACTGTCTCTTCAATGGAGAAGATGCAGGTATATACTCTACTTGGGAAGAAATTTCCCTTAAAATCCAGGAATTAGCAAAAACCCCTAAGATGGGAAAACCCTTCTATAAGGGATATAATTCACTGGATGAAGCCATAAAGGCTATAGAGGAACTGTTAGGAAAGGACTATAAGATGTCACCATCTGTTAGTGCATCCCTTTCCCTCGACCTGATAGACCCGACTCCAAAGTCGACTGGGCCTAATGCTACTACATCTACTGGGCTCAGACCCAATATAACATTCTTGGATGTTGCTGCTAAAACCAGTACATCCAAAGCACTCGTTTTGACTGGACCAGCTTTGAAATATAAGCAGGAATCTACATCTAGTACTACTAAACCCGAAAAGTCTGTCAAATTGCCAGACCCAATCCATCGGGAACTCTACTACCTCAAATTTCTTGAGGATCACACTTTTGAACAAGCAAAGATCACTTACCATTATCTGACTTTATTATCCCAAAGAAGAATTTCTTCTGGAGGAATAACTATAAAGTGGGAACTTCAAATAAATCCCAAAATTTCCTGCTCAAAACAATTTCCTGATTGTACAAAGCAACCTTGCAAATGTATGATCACTACTTCTTTCCCACTGGTTTCCATAAATCCTGATGATTATGTTATTCGAAACCATATGGGCATCCCTATGGAAATTTTACACTTCTTTAACTATGGTTTTCTCCAAACCTTATTTATAGCTGACTGGTCAGATATCACATTTCTGCCAGAACCATTATACTCACTTTTAGACAACTTGATGGAAATTTTACAAACCAAACTGGTTTTAAAAATAACTTCCGTCCCCCCTTATTTTGGACCAAGTATTTATGATCCAGCAAGACATGTAATCCTGATCCTAGCCCAAGGAATTGATCTTGATGACATTGAAAAGACAAGCCCAGAAGACTACTACTTACCCAACATAGATAACTGGGTTAACTTTGAAAAATATCGGGCCTCCATCCTTGCTCGAGACTTCAAGTGGACCAAAGAAGATGATGAAACTAAAGTTCTCTATGTAGAATCCACTACTATGAACGTCTACATTACAAAGGAGATATCCAAGCACTGCTCCAACTTTAGGAACTTTGAAGTCCAACACTCAAAGCCCAAGACTATAGAAGCCCAAAGGCGACAGCTTTACAAGAGTCTGATGGAAGTAGAAGAAAAATCTACTGAAAACACAACTGTCTCACTTGGAGAAGATGAGTGACTCATCATTCATCTAGAAGAACAATAATGGCAGCCCAAAGACACCAATAATGTAGTTCTAAAAGGACAAAATAACTTTTGTGTTGTCATGTACTATTAAGTAGTGGGTGGGGACTGTATAACCCCACGCGTCTTGAAATTTACGGTAAAATGTAAAGCCGTACTTTTATCCTTATCTTTCTTTGATAAAAGAGCAATAATTGCTCTACTTTGTTTGTTTTCTTTAGACAAAGTGGAAACCACGTGGCATCCACTAAGTCCCGTAGCAAGCCATTCCTCTAGTCTAAAAGGAGAGGCTAAGTATTGTAAGAGAGCAGATCGAAAAATGCTTGAAACCCTTGTAAGAAGCTCATGTGCTGAGCAACCTTAGTAATAAAAAGCTTTCGAAAAATCTCCAAAACTCTTTTCAATTTCTTGCAATAAAACTTGAAGAAGGCAAATCATCCACCAGGATGATAGGCTAATACTTACAACAGGAGGAGGTGGTCATGGAATTACAAAATTAGCAAGAGGCTAAGGTATAATTATCTTACTAGCTTAAAATTTATTTTATGTCCTTAATGAAAGTATAACATGTTAGAGAGGAGAGGCTAAGGGCACCGGATTAATTATAGCTTATGAAACCAAAAGACGTAAATCCGTTTGAATAGGGAAGAAAGTACCCGCTTAGGCAAGAGGCCGTTTAGGGGAAATAAGTACCTATTAGGATGAAAAGTGAGGTTTAGTAAGTTATAGTTCTAATCCAACGCTAGTATGATCCGGGAACATGTTATTTGAAAGGCTTAAGAACATAGAATAATTATAAGTTATAAGAATTAATTATACCTTAAAACCCCTTTAGCTAATCATATTCTCCATAAACCACTACACCTCCTGAATTTCATAAAATTTGTTAAAAACAAATCTAAGAAATAACTTAAAGAACAAGATGTTCTATTATCATGACTTACATATGGAATGGTATACTTATAACCAACTCCATACATTCATAACTGAGAACTTTATGGTTAAACTTTTAATCATACTTAAAAACTTCAACACAGACACATATACACTAGGACAAATTTTTAAAGAAATTTATCCAAAACAGCTTATTAGCATAACTGATGATCCACTTATTGACCTAGATAAAACTCTAGGATTTGAGGGAAAAATCATTATGAAGAACAAATCCCGACAAACTATAACAAAAATAAAAAGGACTGATAACATATCCTTTTTAACAGAATACTTCAGACTAGAATTAGTAAGACTAAATCTAGATCTAGGCACATGGTTTGAAATAGACTCATATGACTAAAAATCTTTCTGCAAGACTCATAAACCCTCAGGTCTTACCGTCTACTTAGATCTAGGGAGGTTTCCTCCATAACCTCCTATTACTAAGAACGTTTCAGTTCTTGATTATTTAAGGAGAGAGACTTTAGGATGACTAGCTCTAAAATTGGAAGGATAATAGAACATCTTGTTCTTTAAGTTATTTCTTAGATTTGTTTTTAACAAATTTTATGAAATTCAGGAGGTGTAGTGGTTTATGGAGAATATGATTAGCTAAAGGGGTTTTAAGGTATAATTAATTCTTATAACTTATAATTATTCTATGTTCTTAAGCCTTTCAAATAACATGTTCCCGGATCATACTAGCGTTGGATTAGAACTATAACTTACTAAACCTCACCTTTTCATCCTAATAGGTACTTATTTCCCCTAAACGGCCTCTTGCCTAAGCGGGTACTTTCTTCCCTATTCAAACGGATTTACGTCTTTTGGTTTCATAAGCTATAATTAATCCGGTGCCCTTAGCCTTTCCTCTCTAACATGTTATACTTTCATTAAGGACATAAAATAAATTCTAAGCTAGTAAGATAATTATACCTTAGCCTCTTGCTAATTTTGTAATTCCATGACCACCTCCTCCTGTTGTAAGTATTAGCCTATCATCCTGGTGGATGATTTGCCTTCTTCAAGTTTTATTGCAAGAAATTGAAAAGAGTTTTGGAGATTTTTCGAAAGCTTTTTATTACTAAGGTTGCTCAGCACATAAGCTTCTTACAAGGGTTTCAAGCATTTTTCGATCTGCTCTCTTACAATACTTAGCCTCTCCTTTTATACTAGAGGAATGGCTTGCTACGGGACTTAGTGGATTCCACCTGGCTTCCACTTTGTCTAAAAAAAACAAGAAAAAAGAGCAATTATTGCTCCTTTGAAAAAGGCAAACGTACGGCTTACATATTTGCCGTGAAATAAAAGACGCGTGGGGTTAACAGTCCCCACCCACTACTTAATAGTACATGACAGCACAAAAGTTATTTTGTCCTTTTAGAACTACATTATTGGTGTCTTTGGGCTGCCATTATTGTTCTTCTAGATGAATGATGAGTCACTCATCTTCTCCAAGTGAGACAGTTGTGTCTTCAGTATATTTTTCTTCTACTTCCATCAGACTCTTGTAAAGCTGTCGCCTTTGGGCTTCTATAGTCTTGGGCTTTGAGTGTTGGACTTCAAAGTTCCTAAAGTTGGAGCAATGCTTGGATATCTCCTTTGTAATGTAAACCTTCATAGTGGTGGATTCTCCATAAAGAACTTTAGTTTCTTCATCCTCTTTGGTCCACTTGAACTCTCGAGCAAGGATGGAGGCCCGATATTTTTCAAAGTTAACCCAGTTATCTATGTTGGGTAAGTAGTAGTCTTCTGGGCTTGTCTTTTCAGCCCAGACTGGGATGTCATCAAGATCAATTCCTTGGGCTAGGATCAGGATTACATGTCTTGCTGGATCATAAATACTTGGTCCAAAATAAGGGGGGACGGAAATTATTTTTAAAACCAGTTGGGTTTGTAAAATTTCCATCAAGTTGTCTAAAAGTGAGTATAATGGTTCTGGCAGAAATGTGATATCTGACCAGTCAGCTATAAATAAGGTTTGGAGAAAACCATAGTTAAAGAAGTGTGAAATTTCCATATGGATGCCCATATGGTTTCGAATAACATAATCATCAGGATTTATGGAAACCAGTGGGAAAGAAGTAGTGATCATACATTTGCAAGGTTGCTTTGTACAATCAGGAAATTGTTTTGAGCAGGAAATTTTGGGATTTATTTGAAGTTCCCAGTTGTGTCTTCAGTAGATTTTTCTTCTACTTCCATCAGACTCTTGTAAAGCTGTCGCCTTTGGGCTTCTATAGTCTTGGGCTTTGAGTGTTGGACTTCAAAGTTCCTAAAGTTGGAGCAGTGCTTGGATGTCTCCTTTGTAATGTAGACCTTCATAGTAGTGGATTCTCCATAGAGAACTTTAGTTTCTTCATCTTCTTTGGTCCACTTGAAGTCTCGAGCAAGGATGGAGGCCCGATATTTTTCAAAGTTAACCCAGTTATCTATGTTGGGTAAGTAGTAGTCTTCTGGGCTTGTATTTTCGGCCCAGACTGGGATGTCATCAAGATCAATTCCTTAGGCTAGGATCAGGATTACATGTCTTGCTGGATCAGAAATACTTGGTCCAAAATAAGGGGGGACGGAAATTATTTTTAAAACCAGTTGGGTTTGTAAAATTTCCATCAAGTTGTCTAAAAGTGAGTATAATGGTTCTGGCAGAAATGTGATATCTGACCAGTCAGCTATAAATAAGGTTTGGAGAAAACCATAGTTAAAGAAGTGTGAAATTTCCATAGGGATGCCCATATGGTTTCGAATAACATAATCATCAGGATTTATGGAAACCAGTGGGAAAGAAGTAGTGATCATACATTTGCAAGGTTGCTTTGTACAATCAGGAAATTGTTTTGAGCAGGAAATTTTGGGATTTATTTGAAGTTCCCAGTTTATAGTTATTCCTCCAGAAGAAATTCTTCTTTGGGATACCAAAGTCAGATAATGGTAAGTGATCTTTGCTTGTTCAAAAGTGTGATCCTCAGGATATTTGAGGTAGTAGAGTTCCCGATGGATTGGGTCTGGCAATTTGACAGACTTTTCGGGTTTAGTAGTACTTGATGTGGATTCCTGCTTGTATTTCAAAGCTGGTCCAGTTAAAACGAGTGTTTTGGATGTACTAGTTTTAGCAGCAACATCCAAGAATGTTGTATTGGGTCTGAGCCCAGTAGATGTAGTAGCAGTAGGCCCAGTCGACTTTGGAGTCGGGTCTATCAGGTCGAGGGAAAGGGAGGCACTAACAGATGGTGACATCTTATAGTCTTTTCCTAACAGTTCCTCTATAGCCTTTATGGCTTCATCCAGTGAATTATATCCCTTATAGAAGGGTTTTCCCATCTTAGGGGTTTTTGCTAATTCCTGGATTTTAAGGGAAATTTCTTCCCAAGTAGAGTATATACCTGTATCTTCTCCATTGAAGAGACAGTAACAGGAGAAGTTTCTTCCTGTGTTGTGCTTGTAGTAGTGCGAGATCAGAGTCTTAATAATACTCAGTTTGATCTTGCTGTCTTTAGTGGGAGTTGAGAGGTTCCAAATGCTATCTATGACAGCTAATTGGTCCTCTGTGAAAGTCGTTCAGGAGTCGAACCTGAATTGGTTTTCCAGAGAGTTAGTCGGCAAATCAGCCTGACTCATGCCTTTAGCCTTTTTAGGCGGCATAGTGTAAGTCTCGTTTCTGCATAGAAACAGTGGAATGGTTTGTTAGTTTAACCATTATCACCTGGGGTGCCTGCCAGATTAGTATCCAGAAATAATCTAGATAAAATATCAGGTCAAATGTTATTTTTACCCTTAATGTGTTCCCAAATAATCTTGGTACCACAATTTTGTATTGAGTGACGGAACTTAATCCATCTGTTTGTTAAAATACCTTTTTCCTTTTTGGAATCAGCATATTTAACAATAGCTTCACAATCAGTTCTCAATGTTATTTCTTTGTGAGATATTATAAATAGTTTGAAAGCTTCCAGCACATAAATGATAGCTAGAATTTCAAAGTCAAGAGAAGTCAAGTATCCTTTTTCTTTGAAGGTACCTGATGTATACCTACAAATCTGTTCTTGAGACCTAGGGTCTAATTTGTGAGGTTTTCTTAGTAAAATTCCACCCCATCCATGGGATGATCCATCAGTTTCAACTATTAAATAATCAGTTGATAATGGAAGTGCTAGAGGTTTAAGATTTTGGGCTAGGTTTTTAATTTCTCTAACTAGCTTAATATCTTCTGAGTTAAACTGTCTTTTTCATTTTGGGCTAGCCTTGTTATACAAAGGCCCAGTATATTTGGACAAGTTTTTTATAAAGGGTCTAGCATAGTTTATTAGTCCTAAATAACTTTGTATTTGTTTTAAGTTTTCTAAGTAGTCAGGAAATTCTAAGATTTTCCTAGTTATATGGGGTTGTAGTTCAATAGTCCCCTTTCCAATAGTTACTCCTAAAAATCCAATGGTTTGTTTAAACAATTCCATTTTCTTTTTAGAAATAATAAGTCCGTTGCTCTCAAATAGTTTGAGAATAGTGTATAGATGAGCTAAGTGTTCTTTCTTAGTTTTAGAAAAAACTAGTATATCATCTATATAAACGCAAGTAAATGAAGAACAATATTTAAAAATGTTATCCATCTTTCTTTGGAAAACTTGTGGAGCATTTTTTAGTCCAAATGGCATAACTAGCCATTCGAAATGTCCTTCACTGCAAGTAAATGTTGTCCAAGGAATAGATTCTGGATGCATTTTAACTTGCCAAAAGCCTGATTTCATGTCAAACTTAGAGAAATAGTTTTTGCCTTGAATTTTGTTTATCAAGACATCTTTGTTAGGGATACAATATCCATCTTCATGGGTATTGTCATTTAGTTTGGTGTAGTTCATCACCATTCTAGACTGACCTCTTTTTCTTTCGCTTTCTTTTTGAACTATGAAAGCAGCAGTTCTATGTCTAGAATCAGTTTTTCTGATTACTCCAAGTTTTAGTAATATCTGGATGTGCATTTTAAATTCTTCCATCATCCAATTATCATATTTTGGAGCTCCTGTTTTTATTGTTAAGTCTGGATTTATAATATCCAATTTACAATAGATAGGATTTCTGTCCCAGTATTTTATAGGATTTTCTCCTATGAATTCTAGTTTTTCTAATCTACTAATGATATTATCTATATCATCTGTAGTTATTAGAATTCTACTAAGTTGTTCTGGGTAGATTCGTTGTAAATCTGTTTCTACCTCTAGTGTTAGTTCGTTATCCTTTTCTAGAGTTTGTGTATCTATGAGTTCTTGGCATTTGCCAGGAATTTCACAGGTATAAGTTTTTTCTGGAGTTTTTTCAGAGTTTTTTGTGGGTGTATTTTCTTCGTTATTTTCCCCACCACGCTTCTCATACGCATACTCTGATAAAATAGGAGTTAATGTAGTTTTTCTAGAGATTTGAATATAATCTTTAGAAAATGTAAATGATCCATTATCATTTAGTAGGAAGTCTAATCCTAAGATTAGATGTATTCCTCCTAAGTTTAATGGTGAAACCCATAATTTTTTCAAGTAATATGGGAAAGACCAGTTCTGACAATTTGTGTGAAATCTTATTTGAACATTAGACACTATTGTTGATATAGTGTTTACTGTTCCGTCAAATTGTACAGATTTCTTAGGCTGTTTTGATTGAGTAATTAACCTAGTAGGTACTGCACCTTGGTGTATAGTTGAGCTTGTTGCTCCAGTATCTATAAAGGCTAAAGTTGTAAACTCTATATCCTTCATGATTACGTTAGTCCATACCCTTAGTTCTCTGAGATGTTCAGAGTTACAAATTAGTGGTAATTCCATTTTTTCTTCAGAAGGGTTTTCTGTTTTTTGATTTTCTACGCAATCTAGGTTGTGTAGATTGTTTTCAGGTATAACAATTGCCTTGTTTTTACTTAGTGTTTTAGGGTTGTCTTGAACTAATGTTTTTAGTTCATCAATCTCTATTTCATGGTTGTTAACCCTAAGTTCTAAGTTTAAAATTCTATCTTCTAGAATTTTATTCTTATCTGTATATTGTAGAGTTTTTTGTTTAGGAATATCTATCCTAAACTTACTTTCAGCACATAGGTAGCATATCTCCATTGTGCAAAGTAAACATTTGAATCTTTTGTCTATGGCGAAATACCAAGGACAAAAGGAGCATTTTGTTGTATCAGATCCCATTTTATATTTGAAGTCATGGGTACACATAGGTTTTTCTATATCTGCTAGGTTTAAATCTAATAGTTCTTCTATAGATTTATCCCTATAGTCTGTTGTAAACATGTTTTTACCTGTAAGTTCTTCTATTAATGAGTAATCATTAGTAGAAGGTTTTTCAATTTCCTCTAGGCCTTCTAGAGAAATGATGGAGTAAATAGTCGAAGATTCTGAAACATCTGAAGATATTTCTATCAAGTCTTCTTTTACTGAATCAACTAAATTTGATTCTCTAGTAAACAGGTTGTGTTTTTTAGGACAAGCTGAAGAAAGATGTCATTTTTGATTACATGCAAAACATGTAATATTACCCTGATAAGTTTTGCTAGGCTTATATTTCCTACCATGTTTTTCTTTATTTAAGTAAGGTTTCTTGGCAGAAGATCTCCTTAAATAGTATTTTTTAGTAGGCTTTTTCTTGGGTTTCAACCTATTGTTTTTGTATGGAGTTTTTGATCCATATTGTTGTGGAGTATAGATTTGGGAACAGAAACCATAGTTTTTCTGTTTCAATTCTTTCTGTATTTGGATATAAGTACATTTCTGTTTTAATTCAGAAATTATGTGTGTAATCCTTATTCCTATGTTATCATAGGTAGAAGGAATTCGTGCGTATTTCTCATTCCAAGAGTTATGTATTTCTTTTCCTAAATCTCCTGGGAGTTTGGAAAATAGTATATCCCCTATTTCTTTAGAATAGTAATTTCCTGAAATAGTGGCATAATATAGAAATTCATTTAAGAATTTAATTATGAATTTCCAGTCTAAAAGTTGGATTTGCTCTAAATCTCTCATGGCTTCCTGTTGCCTAAGAGTTAATCCAGTATTTACTTCTCTACCTGTTATTATCCTATGAATAAGGTAGGCAAAGTTAAAAATATTATTACCATGGTTTGTTAACGCAACTACTTCTGCTGGGAATTCTTTTTTAAAGGCTTCCCACATTCCTTTTGCTACGTCTCCTAGGTAATTTTCTGCTATTCTTATCATTTCTTCTCCTGAAGAAATGGTTGGATGTCTAGCATTATAGTCTCTAGCAATGGAGGCAGTCCATTGTTCTAGATAAGTATCTAGTAGTTGAGGATGGCATTCTGTAACATTTAATATCACAGAATTAGTTCCAAAGAAAGTCATTTCAGTAGGGATTCTTTTTCCTGCTGTTCTAAGATTTTTATTCTCATTTGTATAAGGAGTCACATTTATCCTAGGGGGTTGTCCTAGAGGATAATTCCTAATTTCTTGTGGTCTATGAGGATAATTCTCATATACTCCTGAAGATTCTCCTATTCCTTCCATTAATTCGTAATGGGTTGAAAAGTCGGAAATTGATTTTTCTTCAGAAATTAAGTTATTAGTTTCCTCAATTAAGTTTATTGAATCTTTTAGGAAAGGTTCAATATCTTTCTCTATAGTTTGGACTCGGATATTTACTTCTTCATCCATGTAGATATAATCATCCTGACCTATTTGTTGTTTTAGTTTTAGATCAAGGCTTAGTTCAAAAAGTTCTACGGGCTCTAGTTGTCCCATACTAAGTTCTTTAGGAAATATAATTCTATCCATTTTTACAAATTTCTTTGTAATTCACTAATGGATTCATCATCGGTGTCTATTTCCTGTTTTTTAGAAATGCGGTAATCTTTAAACCTAATAGATAAAGTTCCATCAGGATTATTATAGGTTACAGCTTCACTTGGTTGTAGTGTTTTAGGAGTTTCGTTAGGATTTTTAATATCCCACTCAATTCCTGCTAATTCTGAGGAATCTATTTCCATTGGGTTAAGGAATTTTATCCCTTTGGAGGTTAAGGCTTTAACTACCTCATCAAGTTTTATTTTTATCCTAGGATTATGTTTAGTCATACATTTTCCTAGAAAGTTTATGTCTAATAAGATGTTTTAAAATAATCTTGATTATCCATTAGTTGTTTTAGTCTCTTGTTTTTATCTAACATATAGTCACTAATGATAGAAACAAGGTTATGAAACTTTTCGTTGTTCCATTGTAAAGAATTTCCTAATTCTATTATCCAGTCTGTGATAGAATTTAAGTGGGGAGATTCTGAATGGAGTTCATGTCTAGTAAGCTCAGTTTTAAAATAGCAAACATGCTTTTGTTTGTCTATAGTTATAACTCTTTTTACTGGATTTATTATTTCCAGATTTAAGTAGTCAAACTTTTTATAAACTAACTCTTCTTGGCGAAGTGGTTTATTAGTCATAATTTCTTAATAGTAGTTTATGAATAGTAAAATATGAATAGTGAATAGTGAGTATTGAATTTTGGCTCTGCAAAATTGAATACCATGTGCGGTAGTAAATACCAAGTTTGAATTTTGGCTAGAAATCAGTAGTTAGCTATCAAAATAGTTACGTAGCCTTAAGTCTTCTAGCAATTTAATGCTTCTTCAAGCAATTTAATGTTCTTATAGCAAATTTAAGTTCAAATTTAATGCTTTGAAGATTTTTTCCCACCACCACGCTCTGATACCAAGGAGTTGGAGAGCGTGGTGTTCTTTCTTAGTTTTAGGGTCACGTACACTTGACCCCCTTACACACACCCCCCTCCCCAACCCTTTGGTATCATAGCGTGGTGGTGGGAAAAAATCTTCAAAGCATTAAATTTGAACTTAAATTTGCTATAAGAACATTAAATTGCTTGAAGAAGCATTAAATTGCTAGAAGACTTAAGGCTACATAACTATTTTGATAGCTAACTACTGATTTCTAGCCAAAATTCAAACTTGGTATTTACTACCGCACATGGTATTCAATTTTGCAGAGCCAAAATTCAATACTCACTATTCACTATTCATATTTTACTATTCATAAACTACTATTAAGAAATTATGACTAATAAACCACTTTCCCAAGAAGAGTTAGTTTATAAAAAGTTTGACTACTTAAATCTGGAAATAATAAATCCAGTAAAAAGAGTTATAACTATAGACAAACAAAAGCATGTTTGCTATTTTAAAACTGAGCTTACTAGACATGAACTCCATTCAGAATCTCCCCACTTAAATTCTATTACAGACTTGATAATAGAATTAGGAAATTCTTTACAATGGAACAATGAAAAGTTTCATAACCTTGTTTCTATCATTAGTGACTATATGTTAGATAAAAACAAGAGACTAAAACAACTAATGGATAATCAAGATTATTTTAAAACATCTTTAAAAAAGATAGAAGATCTTGATCATACCCTTAGAAAACTAACTAGTACTTTTGAGAATTTCAAACTTAAAAGCTTACCTGAAAAACAGGATGTGATAAATCTCAAAAGAATGATTGAAGAAAGCAGATACAATGAAGCTGAAATTCAATCAAAAGACTTGCTTAATCAGATTAAACATCAGTCTGAAAGCATCAAAACTCACTTTGATATCGAAATCAAAATATTAGAAAATATTTTGATAGATATCAGAAACATACAACTAAACTAGATGAGCCAGTACAAAAATGATTGGTACAACATGGCTACACTTTACATTCAGCAAACTTATACCCTTCAAAAGGATGTAAATGCTGGATATAATCAGAATGACTTTTCTTCAAACTCTGATAAAACTTTTTGCGCTATGCTAAACACTATAATAGCATTAGTTACATCACTACACAATAGATTAGACTCAATTGATGAAAAACGTTCAGAAATTGAATCACAAAACAGAGAGGTTAGAAGTCTATTTACTGGAGACTCAGGTGAAATGAACCAATTTATAGAAAAAATTTCTAAACTTAATCTACAAAAGAAACATGTTACAAATAATTTTCTAATGTTTAAACCATTAGAAAAAGATTCCCAAAAGAAAAAATGAGCTCAATCACTAGACCTTTCACGGGAATACCTAGAAGACTTTCAATAGATTCTAGAACTGAATCTAATACTTCTACACCTTGGGTAAATTCTATGCTAAGAAGAACCCAATCAACTAGTAGTACTCTAGAAGAATTAATAGACGTTGAAAATGACTTAACAATATTTTCAAACGATCAATTAAACCTTCTAAATCCTTCAACATTGTATAGATCCGGTATTTTTAGAATAAATACAGGACTATATAGGCACCATAGGGAAGAACTACTTTCTATCCCAGACGGTGAACAACAAATCTTAGATCTCATGTCTTCAGAAGCCGTAAGAGATCTAAGAAGAAAAAACTATAGAATCATACATCTAGGATTAATTGTCATAGGTGTAAGAGGATTAGTGCGTCAAAAAATTGGTGCAAAAGTCTTACTGTGTCTATTGGACACGAGACACGCAGAATTAGATAAACAACTACTAGGAACCTTAGAAGTTGACTTGAACGATAATTCAGGAATAGTTTATCTATCCCCGAATTACACTATGGAAATAACTGATTTCTGCAAATACTTTAAAATCCTTATACGGGTAAAAGGATTCGAAAACTTCATAGGAAAAAACATCTTATTAGACATAAACTTTCTAGGAAAATGTATGACTAAACATAATCCTAGGATAAAAATAAAACTTGATGAGGTAGTTAAAGCCTTAACCTCCAAAGGGATAAAATTCCTTAACCCAATGGAAATAGATTCCTCAGAATTAGCAGGAATTGAGTGGGATATCAAAAATCCTAACGAAACTCCTAAAACTCTACAACCAAGTGAAGCTGTAACCTATAATAATCCTGATGGAACTTTATCTATTAGGTTTAAAGATTACAGCATTTCTAAAGTTGGAGCAGTGCTTGGATGTCTCCTTTGTAATGTAGACCTTCATAGTAGTGGATTCTCCATAGAGAACAGACTCTAGACATAGAACTGCTGCTTTCATAGTCCAAAAGGAAAGTGAAATAAAAAGAGGCCAGTCTAGAATGGTAATGAATTACACCAGACTAAATGACAATACCCATGAAGATGGATATTGTATTCCTAACAAAGATGTCTTGATAAACAAAATTCAAGGCAAAAACTATTTCTCTAAGTTTGACATGAAATCAGGCTTTTGGCAAGTTAAAATGCATCCAGAATCTATTCCTTGGACAGCATTTATTTGCAGTGAAGGACATTTCGAATGGCTAGTTATGCCATTTGGACTAAAAAATGCTCCACAAGTTTTCCAAAGAAAGATGGATAACATTTTTAAACATTGTTCTTCATTTACTTGCGTTTATATAGATGATATACTAGTTTTTTCTAAAACTAAGAAAGAACACTTAGCTCATCTATACACTATTCTCAAACTATTTGAGAGCAACGGACTTATTATTTCTAAAAAGAAAATGGAAGTGTTTAAACAAATCATTGGATTTTTAGGAGTAACTATTGGAAAGGGGACTATTGAACTACAACCCCATATAACTAGGAAAATCTTAGAATTTCCTGACTACTAAGAAAACTTAAAACAAATACAAAGTTTTTATAACTAATAAACTATGCTAGACCCTTTATAAAAAACTTGTCCAAATATACTGGGCCTTTGTATAACAAGGCTAGCCCAAAAGGAAAAAGACAGTTTAACTCAGAAGATATTAATCTAGTTAGAGAAATTAAAAACCTAGCCCAAAATCTTAAACCTCTAGCACTTCCATTATCAACTGATTATTTAATAGTTGAAACTGATGGATCATCCCATGGATGGGGTGGAATTTTACTAAGAAAACCTCACAAATTAGACCCTAGGTCTCAAGAACAGATTTGTAGGTATACATCAGGTACCTTCAAAGAAAAAGGATACTTGACTTCTCTTGACTTTGAAATTCTAGCTATCATTTATGTGCTGGAAGCTTTCAAACTATTTATAATATCTCACAAAGAAATAACATTGAGAACTGATTGTGAAGCTATTGTTAAATATGCTGATTCCAAAAAGGAAAAAGGTATTTTAACAAACAGATGGATTAAGATTCATCACTCAATACAAAAATGTGGTACTAAGATTATTTGGGAACACATTAAGGGTAAAAATAACATTTTACCTGATATTTTATCTAGATTATTTTTGGATACTAATCTGGCAGGCACCCCAGGTGATAATGGTTAAACTAACAAACCATTCCACTGTTTCTATGTAGAAACGAGACTTACACTATGCCGCCTAAAAAGGCTAAAGGCATGAGTCAGGCGGTTTTGCCAACTTACTCTCTGGAAAACCAATTCAGGTTCGACTCCAGAACGACTTTCACAGAGGACCAATTAGCTGTCATAGATAGCATTTGGAACCTCTCAACTCCCACTAAAGACAGCAAGATCAAACTAAGTATTATTAAGACTCTGATCTCGCACTACTACAAGCACAACACAGGAAGAAACTTCTCCTGTTACTGTCTCTTCAATGGAGAAGATGCAAGTATATACTCTACTTGGGAAGAAATTTCCCTTAAAATCCAGGAATTAGAAAAAACCCCTAAGATGGGAAAACCCTTCTATAAGGGATATAATTCACTGGATGAAGCCATAAAGGCTATAGAGGAACTGTTAGGAAAGGACTATAAGATGTCACCATCTGTTAGTGCCTCCCTTTCCCTCGACCTGATAGACCCGACTCCAAAGTCGACTGGGCCTACTGCTACTACCTCTACTGGGCTCAGACCCAATACAACATTCTTGGATGTTGCTGCTAAAACCAGTACATCCAAAGCACTCGTTTTGACTGGACCAGCTTTGAAATATAAGCAGGAATCTACATCTAGTACTACTAAACCCGAAAAGTCTGTCAAATTGCCAGACCCAATCCATCGGGAACTCTACTACCTCAAATTTGACTTTATTATCCCAAAGAAGAATTTCTTCTGAAGGAATAACTATAAACTGGGAGCTTCAAATAAATCCCAAAATTTCCTGCTCAAAACAATTTCCTGGTTGTACAAAGCAACCTTGCAAATGTATGATCACTACTTCTTTCCCACTGGTTTCCATAAATCCTGATGATTATGTTATTCGAAACCATATGGGCATCCCTATGGAAATTTCACACTTCTTTAACTATGGTTTTCTCCAAACCTTATTTATAGCTGACTGGTCAGATATCACATTTCTGTCAGAACCATTATACTCACTTTTAGACAACTTGATAGAAATTTTACAAACCCAACTGGTTTTAAAAATAATTTCCGTCCCCCCTTATTTTGGACCAAGTATTTATGATCCAGCAAGACATGTAATCCTGATCCTAGCCCAAGGAATTGATCTTGATGACATCCCAGTCTGGGCCGAAAAGACAAGCCCAGAAGACTACTACTTACCCAACATAGATAACTGGGTTAACTTTGAAAAATATCGGGCCTCCATCCTTGCTCGAGACTTCAAGTGGACCAAAGAGGATGAAGAAACTAAAGTTCTTTATGGATAATCCACTACTATGAAGGTCTACATTACAAAGGAGACATCCAAGCACTGCTCCAACTTTAGGAACTTTGAAGTCCAACACTCAAAGCCCAAGACTATAGAAGCCCAAAGGCGACAGCTTTACAAGAGTCTGATGGAAGTAGAAGAAAAATCTACTGAAGACACAACTGTCTCACTTGGAGAAGATGAGTGACTCATCATTCATCTAAAAGCACAATAATAGCCGCCCAAAAAGCAACAATCATGTAGTCCTATAAGGACAATTTAGCTTTTCGGGATACTTATCCTGACTTGACACTATTTATAGTGAGTAGGGGACTGTATAACCCGACGCGTCTTTTATTTCACGGCAAATATGTAAGCCGTACGTTTGCCTTTTTCAAAGGAGCAATAATTGCACTTTTTTCTTGTTTTTTTTAGACAAAGTGGAAGCCAGGTGGAATCCACTAAGTCTTGTAGTGAGCCATTCCTCTAGTATAAAAGGAGAGGCTAAGTATTGTAAGAGAGCAGATCGAAAAATGCTTGAAACCCTTGTAAGAAGCTCATGTGCTGAGCAACCTTAGTAATAAAAAGCTTTCGAAAAATCTCCAAAACTCTTTTCAATTTCTTGCAATAAAACTTGAAGAAGGCAAATCATCCACCAGGATGATAGGCTAATACTTACAACAGGAGGAGGTGGTCATGGAATTACAAAATTAGCAAGAGGCTAAGGTATAATTATCTTACTAGCTTAGAATTTATTTTATGTCCTTAATGAAAGTGTAACATGTTAGAGAGGAGAGGCTAAGGGCACCGGATTAATTATAGCTTATGAAACCAAAAGACGTAAATCCGTTTGAATAGGGAAGAAAGTACCCGCTTAGGCAAGAGGCCGTTTAGGGGAAATAAGTACCTATTAGGATGAAAAGGTGAGGTTTAGTAGTTCTAATCCAACGCTAGTATGATCCGGGAACATGTTATTTGAAAGGCTTAAGAACATAGAATAATTATAAGTTATAAGAATTAATTATACCTTAAAACCCCTTTAGCTAATCATATTCTCCATAAACCACTACACCTCCTGAATTTCATAAAATTTGTTTAAAAACAAATCTAAGAAATAACTTAAAGAACAAGATGTTCTATTATCATGACTTACATATGGAATGGTATACTTATAACCAACTCCATACATTCATAACTGAGAACTTTATGGTTAAACTTTTAATCATACTTAAAAACTTCAACACAGACACATATACACTAGGACAAATTTTTAAAGAAATTTATCCAAAACAGCTTATTAGCATAACTGATGATCCACTTATTGACCAAGATAAAACTCTAGGATTTGAGGGAAAAATCACTATGAAAAACAAATCCCGACAAACTATAACAAAAATAAAAAGGACTGATAACATATCCTTTTTAACAGAATACTTCAGACTAGAATTAGTAAGACTAAATCTAGATCTAGGCACATGGTTTGAAATAGACAATGAAACCAATATGACTAGAAATCTTTCTGCAAGACTCATAAGACCCTCAGGTCTTACCGTCGACTTAGATCTAGGGAGGTTTCCTCCAGAACCTCCTATTACTAAGAACGTTTCAGTTCTTGATTATTTAAGGAGAGAGACTTTAGGATGACTAGCTCTAAAATTGGAAGGCTAATCTGCTACTCTGAATTAGGTACCCAAAGGTTCCCAATTCCTAGACTAGGACTATCCACTCCTGCACACTTGGGTGCTACTGCACTTACAAGATTCCAAGAGAAAGTTTTAGGGCCACGTACACTTGACCCCCTTACACACACACCCCTCTCCAACCCCTTTGGTATCAGAGCGTGGTGGTGGGAAAAAATCTTCAAAGCATTAAATTTGAACTTAAATTTACTATAAGAACATTAAATTACTTGAAGAAGCATTAAATTGCTAGAAGACTTAAGGCTACGTAACTATTTTGATAGCTAACTACTGATTTCTAGCCAAAATTCAAACTTGGTATTTACTACCGCACATGGTATTCAATTTTGCAGAGTCAAAATTCAATACTCACTATTCACTATTCATATTTTACTATTCATAAACTACTATTAAGAAATTATGACTAATAAACCACTTCGCCAAGAAGAGTTAATTTATAAAAAGTTTGACTACTTAAATCTGGAAATAATAAATCCAGTAAAAA
Source organism: Polygonum maritimum (assembly GCA_963924305.1). Taxonomy (NCBI): domain Eukaryota; kingdom Viridiplantae; phylum Streptophyta; class Magnoliopsida; order Caryophyllales; family Polygonaceae; genus Polygonum; species Polygonum maritimum. Next base: position 40,530,398 of record OZ002732.1, read on the forward strand.
GTGTTATAACTATAGACAAACAAAAGCATGTTTGCTATTTTAAAACTGAGTTTACTAGACATGAACTCCATTCAGAATCTCCCCACTTAAATTCTATTACAGACTTGATAATAGAATTAGGAAATTCTTCACAATGGAACAACGAAAAGTTTCATAACCTTGTTTCTATCATTAGCGATTATATGTTAGATAAAAACAAGAGACTAAAACAACTAATGGATAATCAAGATTATTTTAAAACATCTTATTAGACATAAACTTTCTAGGAAAATGTATGACTAAACATAATCCTAGGATAAAAATAAAACTTAATGAGGTAGTTAAAGCCTTAACCTCCAAAGGGATAAAATTCCTTAACCCAATGGAAATAGATTCCTCAGAATTAGCAGGAACTGAGTGGGATATCAAAAATCCTAACGAAACTCCTAAAACTCTACAACCAAGTGAAGCTGTAGCCTATAATAATCCTGATGGAACTTTATCTATTAGGTTTAAAGATTACAGTACTTCTAAACAACAGGAAATAGACACAGATGATGAATCCATTAGTGAATTACAAAGAAATTTGTAAAAATGGATAAAATCATATTTCCTAAAGAGCTTGGTATAGGACAACTAGAGCCCGTAGAACTTTTTGAACTAGGTCTTGATCTAAAACTAAAACAACAAATAAGTCAGGATGATTATATCTACATGGATGAAGAATTAAATATCCGAGTCCAAACTATAGAGAAAGATATTGAACCTTTCCTAAAAGATTCAATAAACTTAATTAAGGAAACTAATAACTTAATTTCTGAAGAAAAATCAATCTCCGACTTTTCAACCCATTACGAATTAATGGAAGGAACAGGAGAATCTTCAGGAGTATATGAGAATTATCCTCATAGACCACAAGAAATTAGGAATTATCCTCTAGGACAACCCCCTAGGATAAATGCGACTCCTTATACAAATGAGAATAAAAATCTCAGAACAGCAGGAAAAAGAATCCCTACTGAAATGACTTTCTTTGGAACTAATTCTGTGATATTAAACGTTACAGAATGCCATCCTCAACTACTAGATACTTATCTAGAACAATGGACTGCCTCCATTGCTAGGGACTATAATGCTAGACATCCAACCATTTCTTCAGGAGAAGAAATGATAAGAATAGCAGAAAATTACCTAGCAGACGTAGCAAAAGGAATGTGGGAAGCCTTTAAAAAAGAATTCCCAGCAGAATAGCTGCGTTAGCAAACCATGGTAATAATATTTTTAACTTTGCCTACCTTATTCATAGGATAATAACAGGTAGAGAAGTAAATACTGGATTAACTCTTAGGCAACAGGAAGCCATGAGAGATTTAGAGCAAATCCAACTTTTAGACTGGAAATTCATAATTAAATTCTTAAATGAATTTCTATATTATGCCACTATTTCAGGAAATTACTATTCTAAAGAAATAGGGGATAGACTATTTTCCAAACTCCATGGAGATTTAGGAAAAGAAATACATAACTCTTGGAATGAGAAATACTCACAAATTCCTTCTACCAATGATAACATAGGAACAAGGATTACACACATAATTTCTGAATTAAAGCAGAAATGTACTTATATCAAAATTCAGAAAGAATTGAAACAGAAAAACTATGGTTTCTGTTCCCAAATCTATACTCCACAACAATATGGATCAAAAACTCCATACAAAAACAATAGGTTGAAACCCAAGAAAAAGCCTACTAAAAAATACTATTTAAGGAGATCTTCTGCCAAGAAACCTTACTTAAATAAAGAAAAACATGTTAGGAAATATAAGCCTAGCAAAACTTATCAGGGCAATATTACATGTTTTGCATGTAATGAAAAAGGACATCTTTCTTCAGCCTGTCCTAAAAAACACAACCTGTTTACTAGAGAATCAAATTTAGTTGATTTAGTAAAAGAAGACTTGATAGAAATATCTTCAGATGTTTCAGAATCTTCGACTATTTACTCTATCATTTCTCTAGAAGGCCTAGAGGAAATTGAAAAACCTTCTACTAATGATTACTCATTGATAGAAGAACTTACAGGTAAAAACATGTTTACAACAGACTATAGGGATAAATCTATAGAAGAACTATTAGATTTAAACCTAGCAGATATAGAAAAACCTATATGTACCCATGACTTCAAATATAAAATGGGATCTGATACAACAAAATGCTCCTTTTGTCATTGGTATCCCGCCATAGACAAAAGATTCAAATGTTTACTTTGCACAATGGAGATATGCTACCTATGTGCTGAAAGTAAGTTTAGGATAGATATTCCTAAACAAAAAACTCTACAATATACAGATAAGAATAAAATTCTAGAAGATAGAATTTTAAACTTAGAACTTAGGGTTAACAACCATGAAATAGAGATTGATGAACTAAAAACATTAGTTCAAGACAACCCTAAAACACTAAGTAAAAACAAGGGAATTGTTATACCTGAAAACAATCTACACAACCTAGATTGCGTAGAAAATCAAAAAACAGAAAACTCTTCTGAAGAAAAAATGGAAATACCATTAATTTGTAACTCTGAACATCTCAAAGAACTAAGGGTATGGACTAACGTAATCATGAAGGATATAGAGTTTACAACTTTAGCCTTTATAGATACTGGAGCAACAAGCTCAACTATACACCAAGGTGCAGTACCTACTAGGTTAATTACTCAATCAAAACAGCCTAAGAAATCTGTACAATTTGACGGAACAGTAAACACTATATCAACAATAGTGTCTAATGTTCAAATAAGATTTCACACAAATTGTCAGAACTGGTCTTTCCCATATTACTTGAAAAAATTATGGGTTTCACCACTAAACTTAGGAGGAATACATCTAATCTTAGGATTAGACTTCCTACTAAATGATAATGGATCATTTACATTTTCTAAAGATTATATTTAAATCTCTAGAAAAACTACATTAACTCCTATTTTATCAGAGTATGCGTATGAGAAGCGTGGTGGGGAAAATAACGAAGAAAATACACCCACAAAAAACTCTGAAAAAACTCCAGAAAAAACTTGTACCTGTGAAATTCCTGGCAAATGCCAAGAACTCATAGATACACAAACTCTAGAAAAGGATAACGAACTAACACTAGAGGTAGAAACAGATTTACAACTAATCTACCAAGAACAAGTTAGTAGAATTCTAATAACTACAGATGATATAGATAATATCATTAGTAGATTAGAAAAACTAGAAATCATAGGAGAAAATCCTATAAAATACTGGGACAGAAATCCTATCTACTGTAAATTGGATATTATAAATCCAGACTTAACAATAAAAACAGGAGCTCCAAAATATGATAACTGGATGATGGAAGAATTTAAAATGCACATCCAAATATTACTAAAACTTGGAGTAATTAGGAAAACAGACTCTAGACATAGAACTGCTGCTTTCATAGTCCAAAAGGAAAGTGAAAGAAAAAGAGGCCAGTCTAGAATGGTGATGAACTACACCAAACTAAATGACAATACCCATGAAGATGGATATTGTATCCCTAACAAAGATGTCTTGATAAACAAAATTCAAGGCAAAAACTATTTCTCTAAGTTTGACATGAAATCAGGCTTTTGGCAAATTAAAATGCATCCAGAATCTATTTCTTGGACAGCATTTAATTGCAGTGAAGGACATTTCGAATGGCTAGTTATGCCATTTGGACTAAAAAATGCTCCACAAGTTTTCCAAAGAAAGATGGATAACATTTTTAAACATTGTTCTTCATTTACTTGCGTTTATATAGATGATATACTAGTTTTTTCTAAAACTAAGAAAGAACACTTAGCTCATCTATACACTATTCTCAAACTATTTGAGAGCAACGGACTTATTATTTCTAAAAAGAAAATGGAATTGTTTAAACAAACCATTGGATTTTTAGGAGTAACTATTGGAAAGGGGACTATTGAACTGCAACCCCATATAACTAGGAAAATCTTAGAATTTCCTGACTACTTAGAAAACTTAAAACAAATACAGAGTTTTTTAGGACTAATAAACTATGCTAGACCCTTTATAAAAAACTTGTCCAAATATACTGGGCCTTTGTATAACAAGGCTAGCCCAAAAGGAAAAAGACAGTTTAACTCAGAAGATATTAAGCTAGTTAGAGATAATTAAAAACCTAGCCCAAAATCTTAAACCTCTAGCACTTCCATTATCAACTGATTATTTAATAGTTGAAACTGATGGCTCATCCCATGGATGGGGTGGAATTTTACTAAGAAAACCTCACAAATTAGACCCTAGGTCTCAAGAGCAGATTTGTAGGTATACATCATGTACCTTCAAAGAAAAAGGATACTTGACTTCTCTTGACTTTGAAATTCTAGCTATCATTTATGTGCTGGAAGCTTTCAAACTATTTATAATATCTCACAAAGAAATAACATTGAGAACTGATTGTGAAGCTATTGTTAAATATGCTGACTCTAAAAAAGAAAAAGGTATTTTAACAAACAGATGGATTAAATTCCGTCACTCAATACAAAATTGTGGTACCAAGATTATTTGGGAACACATTAAGGGTAAAAATAACATTTTACCTGATATTTTATCTAGATTATTTCTGGATACTAATCTGGCAGGCACCCCGGGTGATAATGGTTAAACTAACAAACCATTCCACTGTTTCTATGTACAAAACGAGACTTACACTATGCCGCCTAAAAAGGCTAAAGGCATGAGTCAGGCTGATTTGCCAACTTACTCTCTGGAAAACCAATTCAGGTTCGACTCCAGAACGACTTTCACAGAGGACCAATTAGCTGTCATAGATAGCATTTGGAACCTCTCAACTCCCACTAAAGACAGCAAGATCAAACTGAGTATTATTAAGACTCTGATCTCGCACTACTACAAGCACAACACAGGAAGAAACTTCTCCTGTTACTGTCTCTTCAATGGAGAAGATGCAGGTATATACTCTACTTGGGAAGAAATTTCCCTTAAAATCCAGGAATTAGCAAAAACCCCTAAGATGGGAAAACCCTTCTATAAGGGATATAATTCACTGGATGAAGCCATAAAGGCTATAGAGGAACTGTTAGGAAAGGACTATAAGATGTCACCATCTGTTAGTGCCTCCCTTTCCCTCGACCTGATAGACCCGACTCCAAAGTCGACTGGGCCTACTGCTACTACATCTACTGGGCTCAGACCCAATACAACATTCTTGGATGTTGCTGCTAAAACCAGTACATCCAAAGCACTCGTTTTGACTGGACCAGCTTTGAAATATAAGCAGGAATCTACATCTAGTACTACTAAACCCGAAAAGTCTGTCAAATTGCCAGACCCAATCCATCGGGAACTCTACTACCTCAAATTTCCTGAGGATCACACTTTTGAACAAGCAAATATCACTTACCATTATCTGACTTTGTTATCCCAAAGAAGAATTTCTTCTGGAGGAATAACTATAAACTGGGAACTTCAAATAAATCCCAAAATTTCCTGCTCAAAACAATTTCCTGATTGTACAAAGCAACCTTGCAAATGTATGATCACTACTTCTTTCCCACTGGTTTCCATAAATCCTGATGATTATGTTATTCGAAACCATATGGGCATCCCTATGGAAATTTCACACTTCTTTAACTATGGTTTTCTCCAAACCTTATTTATAGCTGACTGGTCAGATATCACATTTCTGCCAGAACCATTATACTCACTTTTAGACAACTTGATGGAAATTTTACAAACCCAACTGATTTTAAAAATAACTTCCGTCCCCCCTTATTTTGGACCAAGTATTTATGATCCAGCAAGACATGTAATCCTGATCCTAGCCCAAGGAATTGATCTTGATGACATCCCAGTCTGGGCCGAAAAGACAAGCCCAGAAGACTACTACTTACCCAACATAGATAACTGGGTTAACTTTGAAAAATATCGGGCCTCCATCCTTGCTCGAGACTTCAAGTGGACCAAAGAAGATGAAGAAACTAAAGTTCTCTATGGAGAATCCACTACTATGAAGGTCTACATTACAAAGGAGACATCCAAGCACTGCTCCAACTTTAGGAACTTTGAAGTCCAACACTCAAAGCCCAAGACTATAGAAGCCCAAAGGCGACAGCTTTACAAGAGTCTGATGGAAGTAGAAGAAAAATCTACTGAAGACACAACTGTCTCACTTGGAGAAGATGAGTGACTCATCATTCATCTAGAAGAACAATAATGGCAGCCCAAAGACACCAATAATGTAGTTCTAAAAGGACAAAATAACTTTTGTGCTGTCATGTACTATTAAGTAGTGGATGGGGACTGTATAACCCCACGCGTCTTTTATTTCACGGCAAATATGTAAGCCGTACGTTTGCCTTTTTCAAAGGAGCAATAATTGCTCTTTTTTCTTGTTTTTTTAGACAAAGTGGAAGCCAGGTGGAATCCACTAAGTCCCGTAGCAAGCCATTCCTCTAGTATAAAAGGAGAGGCTAAGTATTGTAAGAGAGCAGATCGAAAAATGCTTGAAACCCTTGTAAGAAGCTCATGTGCTGAGCAACCTTAGTAATAAAAAGCTTTCGAAAAATCTCCAAAACTCTTTTCAATTTCTTGCAATAAAACTTGAAGAAGGCAAATCATCCACCAGGATGATAGGCTAATACTTACAACAGGAGGAGGTGGTCATGGAATTACAAAATTAGCAAGAGGCTAAGGTATAATTATCTTACTAGCTTAGAATTTATTTTATGTCCTTAATGAAAGTATAACATGTTAGAGAGGAGAGGCTAAGGGCACCGGATTAATTATAGCTTATGAAACCAAAAGACGTAAATCCGTTTGAATAGGGAAGAAAGTACCCGCTTAGGCAAGAGACCGTTTAGGGGAAATAAGTACCTATTAGGATGAAAAGGTGAGGTTTAGTAAGTTATAGTTCTAATCCAACGCTAGTATGATCCGGGAACATGTTATTTGAAAGGCTTAAGAACATAGAATAATTATAAGTTATAAGAATTAATTATACCTTAAAACCCCTTTAGCTAATCATACTCTCCATAAACCACTACACCTCCTGAATTTCATAAAATTTGTTAAAAACAAATCTAAGAAATAACTTAAAGAACAAGATGTTCTATTATCATGACTTACATATGGAATGGTATACTTATAACCAACTCCATACATTCAAAACTGAGAACTTTATGGTTAAACTTTTAATCATACTTAAAAACTTCAACACAGACACATATACACTAGGACAAATTTTTAAAGAAATTTATCCAAAACAGCTTATTAGCATAACTGATGATCCACTTATTGACCTAGATAAAACTCTAGGATTTGAGGGAAAAATCATTATGAAGAACAAATCCCGACAAACTATAACAAAAATAAAAAGGACTGATAACATATCCTTTTTAACAGAATACTTCATACTAGAATTAGTAAGACTAAATCTAGATCTAGGCACATGGTTTGAAATAGACAAAGAAACCAATATGACTAGAAATCTTTCTGCATGACTCATAAGACCCTCAGGTCTTACCGTCGACTTAGATCTAGGGAGGTTTCCTCCAGAACCTCCTATTACTAAGAACGTTTCAGTTCTTGATTATTTAAGGAGAGAGACTTTAGGATGACTAGCTCTAAAATTGGAAGGCTAATCCGCTACTCTGAATTAGGTACCCAAAGGTTCCCAATTCCTAGACTAGGACTATCCACTCCTGCACACTTGGGCGCTACTGCACTTGCAAGATTCCAGGAGAAAGTTTTAGGGCCACGTACACTTGACCCCCTTACACACACCCCCCTCTCCCCCCACTTGGTATCTTAGATAAATTAAGATTTTATAGAAGTTGGAATGTAAGAAGCTGGATATCGTGTTAAAAAAATGATAAATAAAAATGATAAATATTTAAGGTAAAAAGAGCAATAAATAAGAACAGTGAAATAATAACACAAGGAAAAAACAAATCACTTCTAAATTTTTTTATAAGGAAAGGAATTAGGTCGTCACAAGTATAACTTGGGCTCTATAACTGGTCTAAAGATAATAGGACAAACCGTCGCCCTAGAATCTTGAACCTGAGACCTCGTAGTACACTCATGAATGTTCACTAATGAGTTGATGCGTCACGCGCTTCTTAAGATTTTTTTTTTTTTTTTTTTGAAAAGGTAAGAATTAGGAGGACCCCCTACGGGGGTCGTCCTAGAGCATCCCGACGGATGAGAGTAGATAACTCTAAGTGATTCGAAATATGATCGATAGGGAGATAGTGGCCCAGCTTTGCAATTTTATCAGCCACGGAATTGAGATCCCTACTCACATGTGACATGCGGAATGACTCAAACGTTTGGGTCATAACCAAGACGTCTGAGATCAGAATGTCAATTTCCCAAGGGGACTGACAAGTTCCTTGGGCCGCTCTGATGACTGTTAGGTTGTCACCCTCTATTAATATTTTTTTAAATCCTCTTTGTTTTGCTGCTACAAGACCTTCTCTTAGGGCTCGAGCCTCAGTTTGTATAACAGAACTAGATCGAGTTGTGTTTGTGCCTATACAAATGGCGCCACCATTGTGATCCCGAATTATAAAGCCTGTAGACGCAACGTTATTTTGCAAGACTGATCCGTCAAAGTTGATTTTGACCCATCCTTGTTCTGGTTTTTCCCAACATTTTGATTTTTGTTTCCTTCTACTTTTTGTTTTTACCTTGTTTTCGTTTTCCTCCTCATCCTCGGTCCACACTTTGGTCTTGGTCCATAAATAAATTTGGGATCGGATATACTTCTCCAGGTCATGGATAAAGCTATTTGGTTCTTTTTGAAATGCTAAACTGTTTCTCTGTTGCCATATGCACCACCAGCACACAGCTAGTTCGGAAAATTGTTTCTCTCCTAACAATTGTTGTAGCTCACTTAAGATACTTGAGGGACTCTTATTGGTTGTATGTATTGTATCGATGAGGTTTGCAGTGTTTGGGTTAATTTTGTGTAGAGTTTGTTTGGTGTGAGGGCAATCAATCATCAAATGGATTGTGTCTTCAAATGTGTTGTGACACATCAAACAACCTGGAGGGGTTGATATGTGTTGTTCTCTTAATCGTTCTTTTGTCGGAAGACCGTTTTTATCAATTTTCCATAAAAAGTGTTTTACTTTGGGAAATGTATCTAATTTCCAAATCCATTTGTTAGTGCTTGGGTTAAATTTATTAATTTTACTTATCAGTTCTACCGCTGATGATGTTGAGAACCATCCATTTTTGCTCGGGGCCTAGTATACTCTGTCTCGAATTGGTGACATTGGAATAAGTATTTCTTGCACTCTGTCGACAATGTTCTGTGGGAGGACAGCCGTCAATTTGTGGGTTATCCATTGTTTGTCTGAGTTAATGAATTCACTTACACTCGTTTGTTTATCGCATTGATCTTGGTCTATTGCATAGTTGAAGAGAGGTTCATTAATAGCCCATTTATCGGTCCAAAACTTAATAGTTTTTCCATCCCCCACTTGCCAAATTAGTCCTTCTTCAAATTCCGAACGTAAGCTCATTAGCTTGCTCCACTGCCATGAAGTGTTCGACTTTTTCTTGTATGATAGGAGGAATTCATTCTTCAAATATTTTTCATTCATAAGGCAAACCCAAATATTAGAAGGTTCTGCAATGAGTTTCCATAACAATTTCATTTGCAAAGCTTTGTTCATATGTTCAGTTTTCTTAATACCCAGTCCCCCATGAGATTTCGGTTTACAAATTTTATCCCACCCTATTAGGGGTTTGTAGTTTGGGTCTTTGTTCCAAAGGAAACATCGATTAATCTGGTCTAAGTTATCGTGTATGTAAGTGGGGAGCAAGAAGCTCTGCATGATATAGTTTGGTTTAGCGGCGAGGTTTGATCGGATGAGTGTGGCTCGTCCCTCTTGTGATAATGCATTTGCTTTCCATTTGGCCAGTTGAGTCTTGGTTTTTCCTATTGTTTCTGTAAATGTCTCTCGATTCACACATCCATTGATAATCGGACAACCAAGGTATTTTTCCAAGTTAGTCATTGTTGTTATGTTTAGCACGTTTTGTATTCTCTGTTTACATTGGTTATCCACATTTTTCGAGGTTTGAAATGCTGACTTATGATAATTAACTTTTTGTCCGGAAATTGCACAATATTCTTCTATTGTTTGCTTTACTGTCACACAAGCATTTTGTGTTGCTTTGGCGAAAATTATCATGTCATCGGCAAATGCTAGGAACGGAATCTTTGTACCTGCTCTAGTTAGTGCAAATCCAACTGAGTTTCTTGTGGTGTTACTAATCCTTTGTAATTGTCTTGCAAACACTTCCATGCTTAAAGTAAATAGATAAGGGGAAAGTGGGTCACCTTGCCTTAGTCCTCTCTTTGGAAAGAATGGTTCCGTCGGTCCGTTGTTTACTAACACTGAGAATGAGACTGTCGTAACGCATTGTTTGATCCAATTTATGAATATGTCACAAAAGCCAAACTTCTTCATCACTTTAAATAAGAAATCCCAATCGACCCTGTCGTAGGCCTTTTCCATGTCTAATTTTATTGCAGTCCAACCTTCTTTTCCTTTTTTCCCTCGAAATGAGTGAAAAATTTCATGAGCAATGAGGACGTTGTCCTGAATGGCACGGTTCGCTACAAAGGCACTTTGAAGTGGGTGAGTTATTTTCCACATGACTATCTTAAGCCGTTCAGTTATAATTTTTGCGATAACTTTGTAGATGGTGGAACATAGACTTATAGGTCTATAGTGGTTTGTAGATTCTGGATTTTCTCTTTTAGGTAACAGGGATATAAATGTGTGGTTGATCTGTTTCAGCAATTTTCCAGAGTGAAAAAAACTCTTTACTGCTTTTATGATTGTTGGGCCTACAATGTCCCAATATTTTTTATAAAATCCGGATGACATTCCATCAGGACCTGGAGATTTATCAGATCCAATACTCATGATGGCGTTTTTAATTTCCTCATTTGATACTTGTTTGGTTAAGATCTCATTGTCCTCCATTGATATTTCGTTAGTGATTAATTCCAAATAATTTTGTAGTAATGAGTGATTAATTGGTTCTTTCTTATATCTTTCCTTAAAGTCTTTTCTTATTTCGTTGCGAATGTTGATTTCCCCTGTAATTTGTGTTCCTTCAGTTGTACGAATTGTTTTAATTATTTTCCTATTTCGTCTGCCATTAGCTACTTTGTGAAAATACCCGGTGTTGGTATCTACTAGTTTCACATGTTTAATTTTTGCTCTTTGTTTCCAGTAGGTTTTGTGAAAGTTGAGAATACTTTCTTTTTTATTTATCATTCTCAATTGTTTTTGAATAATCCTCTGACTTGGTGCAATTTGTATTTGTTCTTGCAGATGCGTTAGTTCTTTTTCAATGTCTTTTAATTGTTCAAAGGTATTTCCAAAGGTTCGTTTATTCCATTTTTTCGCACTCGTTTTAAGCAAGTTCGTTTTCTTAACAAGTTGGTACATATTAGAACCTACAACCGTCACTCTCCAAGCTTGTTTGACAATGTTTCGAAAATCCTTTCGTTGCATCCACATTTTTTCAAATTTAAATGGTGCTGCTTTATAGGACTCATTGTTACTTAGGTCTATTGCAATTTGGCAATGGTCTGATGTCGAGAAAGCATAGTTCTTTGTGGTCAGGTTTGGATACCATTGAATAATTTCGTTACTAACTAAGGTTCTATCTAACTTTTCATACATGTTGTTAACTTCGGTTCTATTTTTCCGCCAAGTGAAGGCGTTTCCTTGGGTGGGAATATCATATAGATCACAATGGCTCTTGAAGTTAATTACTCTCTCAAACCTAGATGGGTCCGGTTCTACCCCTCCTTTCTTCTCTGTGGGGTTTTGTATTTCGTTGAGGTCGCCCATAACTATTGTAGGTAAATTTATATATTGAAGTGTACTAGTTAAGTGATTCCAGAATGTTTCTTTTTCTGCTTCCATAGGGGGGGCATATGCTAAACAGATAGCGATTATATGATTAGTAGAGAGGTTCGTATATTTCATGATTATAAACCGAGGTTCGTGGGTCATGACCTCAATATGTTCGTTGATTAGTTGGCGTGCTTTCCATAATACCCCAATTCCTCCTGACCTTCCAGTAGACGGGGACCAAATCAAGTTATCAAATCCCGCTCTACGCCACAAGTTATCAGGAGGCGATTTCTCAGTTTTGGTCTCAATTATCGCCCTAAGTTGTATCCTTTCGATTTTACAACGAGTCAATTTCTGGCCAGAACGATTTCCGACCTATACCTCTGCAATTCCAAGTGCTTATTCTCATTTTAAAACTAGACTTCAATTTGACAGGAGTTCATGGCAACCCCGTTTTTTAATCCTTTTCCATAGGCATGAAATCATACTCGTACGAGTGGGGTGATTAGTACAATAGTTTACGTGGTCTCTTTGATTGTGCTGCCAAATACCATTTCTCGAGTATCTTTGTTTCTTAACTATGAAGCCTGTTGGACCCAGAAATAATCCAAGCAAGAGGCAACCCATTATCAGAGAAGTCCCAATGCCTTGCAACTACAAGATACTGTTCAACACAGGTTTTAGGCGAAGAAGTATCAATACATAGTCAAAGAAGTATCAAGACCCGATTAGTACTTCTTTGCTACCTCTTCAGAGTAAGACAAGACTTGCGGCGAAAGGAAAGTCGGTCAAACAAGATAGATTTTGTCCGAGATATGGTTGTTACAAGATAGAATCTTTCCAAGATATCGTCTGATATATGATATATTCGCTGCCAGACATGATAAAGAATATCCAAGATATAAGATAGATTTTCCGGAAGACTTGTTGGTTAAGATAGATTTATACTTTGTATAAGATAGATTTTCCTACTTATTGTCTATAAATACCCATGTAACCCACGAAATTGGGGAGGAGAGATAGAGAAGAATAGCATATCACATCAGATTACACACCATAGCCCTCGCCAGAGGCATGCATTGTAAACCCTAGAAGGGGAGTCATACCTTCATACATCCATTGTAAAACCCTAGAACGGGGTACCATGTTTTTACACATTCATTCGATTTCTACATCAATACAAAAACAATTTTCGTCCTTCTCTTTGATTGATTTCGATCTAGGCTCGATTTAAGCCAAAGTTCTTCCTTGGGTAAATTTTGGTTCAAACAATTTGGCGCCCACCGTGGGGCCGAAGATCGATACAATCATCAAAGGACAAAAGTCTCCACCTTTCTTGATCGAAAGACACAATACCAGGACTGGAAAACACCCATTCTGACCCTCTCGCTACGGGAACAACACAAATCACAAAAATCAAAGCACCAGATCGCGAGACGAGAAGACGGCAGAACTTCGAAAAAGTCCCAAAGAAGTTCCGAAGAAGTTTCGAGCGATCAGCGAAGCCAGGAGTGGGGCGATCATCAAAGCGACATCGATGATCATCAAACCAAAGCAGGGGACGATGCAATACTAGGGTTTGATTTGCAAACATCAAAGCCATGTGCTTCGTTATCTCCTCGTCAAATTTCTAGAAAGGGAGGATTCTTTTTCCCATTCAATTCATTGTATTACGTTTCTATATTTTTATTATGGAAACCTCATGCTAATATTTGAGTACAATCCGGTGGTGTGTCAAGGGTCGCAAGGAAAACCAATCGTTCGTTGTTGGCCGCTAGAGAGCCTCTAGGCAACAACAAGGCGGATCGGACCAGTACTTGGCAACCTGGATGCAAACGGTCAAGTCGATCCTTCCAGATCATGTTTTCCATCCTTCATATACTGGTTTCCTCGTTCCCTTATCTCACAATTCATTCCGTGTTTTGCTTCTCTCTTCTAAGAGTTCGGATTTCGCCTTTATCCTTGTTTGATTACAATTTTTCTAATATGCCGCCAAAAGATAGACTTTCTTTCTTAATTGCGCATCTTATAAATATCGACCTTCTATACTTATACGTATTGGTTGTTCACTTGTTTCAATTACATGACACGTCATCCAAACTTGGATCGCGGTGACGACACCAACAAGGAAGATTACGAAAGGCGCAGTAGATCGGCCTGGACACGGCCATCAAAAAGAAGGATGCTGAGCACATAGGCGTCATACTCGATCAAATCACTAGGGACTGCAGCCCGTGAAACCCGAAGCATCAGATGACTTCGAAGAAATACCAAAGAAACTCCAAAGAAAGACCAAAGAAATTCCAAAGAATCTCCATTCCAAGTAAGCCCACATACAACGGGACCACATATCCTCACGAACACGTGGCAATCTACAAGCAGAAGATGATGTCAAGCGCAGTCCCCTACCATTCCAAAGAAGCTATGATGAACAAAGGGTTCGGCACAACCCTACAGGGCCAGCCCTGACTTGATTCACTAGTCTCCCACGTGGGAGCATTCAGTCCTTTGCGGATCATTCGGATACTTTTCGCCCTCAGTTCACCTCTAGTCGAAAGCAATCCAACGATCTCAACAGGGTACTACTGAAGTCCCAAAGATCCGCCAGAGAATTCCTGAAACCATTTTGACCGCGAAAAAGTCTTAATCTAGTCTTGCGACATCACCACCACCTTCGCTAGACTCCCTTAAGCTCAACGTCTCTACGGGCAAGTTCCTACGAAATATGACCAGGCTTGGGGAATACGTGAGGTGGCCAAGAAAGGATAAGGCTCCAAAGGCCGATAGAGATACCACCAAGTGGTGTGACTACCACGAGTATCGTGGGCACCGGACTCGCGACTGCATCATGCTAAGAAAAGAGTTGTCTCGTTTAATCATTGAGGGGCGGATCAAGGACATGGCGCCGGACGCCCAAGTGTCCAAAGAAGTACTGAAGAATCTCCAGCCCGAGCGCTAAGAAAGACGAGATCCTCCAACACTAGACAGAGCGGTCAACATGATATCTGGGGATCAAACATATGTGGTTGACATACTCAGCAACAAATCTTAGTGCCAAAGAAAGCGATTTATGGCCGACCCCAACCATCGGGGCACGCTGTTAGGAAATCTTCAAGACAAGCCATCGTGTTCGACGAAACCGATGCAGAAAACCTCCCTCATAACCGGGCTGGGCACATATTGCTACCATGTAATACCCTTCGGCTCGCAAAACGCCGGGGCTACTTTCCAACGATTGGTTAATCGGATGTTCCATAATCACATTGGAAAGACAACGGAGGTGTATATCGACGATATAGTGGCAAAGAGCACAAGCACTTCCTTACACAGGGGGCACTTGGGAGAAGCATCCAAAATCCTCGAAGAATACAACATGAAGTTAAATCCCCAGAATTGCATCTTCGGGGTACCGTCTGGTACTTTCCTGGGGCACGTGGTGACCAAGCGAGGAATTGAGGCTAGCTCCGACCAAGTTCAAGCGATTGCTTCCTTGAAGCACAAAGGATGTGCAAAAGCGGATCGACAAGACAGCCGCACTTAGCCGGTTCACCTGCCAAAATCCTCAGATAAGTATCGACTATTTTACGAGGTACTAAAGAAGAACAAGAGCTTCCAATAGATAGAAAAGCACGAGGGCTCATTCCAGGAGCTGAAGGGATACTTTGCCAATCAGTTGCTACTGGCTAAACCAACGCCACAGGAGGTACCGCACCATTACTTAGTCGTGTCGCACAGCGCCCTCAGCTAAGTCCTCGTCAAAAACGAAGAGGGCCAATAGGTTCCAGTCTACTTCGTGAGTAGGATGATGTTTTCCAACAAGACACATTACTCTCCAACAGGAAAACTGGTCTTAACGGTCGTAATTATCCTGAATAAACTCCGATCATTCTTCGAGTCGCATACCGTACTTGTCCTGACAAAGTACCCGCTCAGGCAAATCATGCAAAAGCTAGGATTCTTGGGATGAATGGCGGAGTGGGCCATCCACATAAGCGCATATGACATCAGGTACGAACCCCAGAGAGAAATCAAGTCACAGGTGCTCGCTGACTTTGTTGCCGACTTTACCCCAACCCTCGAGGAGAGCACGAATGGTTACTAAACACCAAAGGAGACTCGAACGCAAGGAGGCAGGTCTCGGAGTCGTGCTAAAATCGGCAAGGGGGCAAGAGCAGCTCAAGCAGTCAGAAGTAATTTTGACGCCACTAATAACGAATCGGAGTACGAAACTCTTATCTTCGGACTAGAGCTAGCCAAGGCTCTATCCATCAAGAAACTTAAGGTACGAGTCAACTCTTTACTGGTCATTAACTGAATATTAGGCATCTTTAAAGCTAGAAACGATAAGATGATCGGCTACCTCGGAATAGTTAAAACACTATCCGAAAGCTTTGACCCGATTGCATTTGAACAAATCCCTCGTGAGCAAAACGCCTCAGCCGACGCCCTAGCCGGGCAAGGTTCAACCCTAGATCCCCAAGAGTTCAACAGCATACCACTGGTCTACTTACTACAGTCGGCCATAGTTGAAACGTCTGCTGCACAGGCTAAAGAATCTCCATCTAAGTCACTAGTCCCAAAAATGCACCAAAGATCCACCAGTCTAGGGGTCAGATTTGACAATCAACGCCAAAGCCCTAAGATCGAAAGCAACACGCTTCACCATCCTATATGGGATCTTCTTCCACAAATCTACCTCATGCTACCTACAGAGGTGCGTAGAAAAAGAAGAGGCCGAGAAAATCATGTGCGAAATGCACGAGGGAGAGTGCAGAAACCACACTGGGGGTCGAAGCTTAGCCACAAGATCCTCAGGCAGGGGTGGTACTAGCTGACTATTCACCAGGACTTAACCAGATACGCCTAGGCGGACGAAGCATGTCAGCGCCACACACCTATCCCACACCAGCCGCAAGAGATTCTCCATCCCTCGATCACTCCATGGTCATTCATGAGATGGCGGATGGACATTGACAGAAAATCGCTTCCATCCACATGTCGAAAGATTAGGAGTACCAAAAGAGATTACATGCGACGGTGGATCACAATTCAAAAGCAAGAAGACGCGCGACTTTCGTAAAGAGTGGAACATCGAACTAATCACACCACCCAAAGGGAGCAACGGTTCAAACACCACTCTCCCTAGCGCACGGATGTGAGGCCATCATTCCAGAAGAGATTAGAGTGCCCCCCGCCAGGTACTAACTCACCACTACGGAAAACAACGAATGTCAACTCGAGTCAGGTTCGGACACCGTCCAATAACTCAAGGAAGCGGCCCACGATCGGTTCACAAAGTACCAATTCACCAAAAGCTGGGTTTACTTGAACCAAGAAACAACAAGAGATTGGCTTAACTGTCCACGGTCAGGGGTTCACTCCCCTAGTTCAGAAAAATCAGGTTCGAGCAGCTTTCTACAGAGAAGATTGCACAAGTCGGCATATCCCTAGACAATCTCTGGGCAATCTCCAATTAGTCGCTGGAAAATCTCCAAAGAAGTTTAGAAGATGGCTCCAAGGCCAAACATTTTCAGCCGCGAAAAGATGTCAGGGGTGTAGCGACCTCGACACTAGAGCAAGCTACGACACCCCTCCAACATCCTTGCTTGGGCAACCAGCTAGGCCAGTCGCTCATTGTCAGCCTCTAGACAATGGCTAGGCAGTTGCTAGAAAATCTCCAAAGAAGTTGCGAAGACAACTTCAGGGACAGACCTTGATGGTTGCAAGAAGACAACAGGGGTCGTCTGATCTAACTACGACACTCCTTGGACACATTCTTTGGGAACGATCCAAGCCGATGACTCACTGATTGATCGCTAGATAGCCGCCAGGCCGCAGCTAGAGAATCACTATCCAGTTAGTCGGTATCCAGGAACCTCAGGTGAGAAGACAACGATGACAACAACCATTGTTACTAACAGGATCCAATCACTGGAAAAATGCAGGTTCATTCGTATCACTCCCTAAAACTATTGTTTTACATTTTGCTTTCCCTTTGCGGTTTCTTACACAGACATTACTAACTTAAGCAATTAAGGATCATTGGGGAAACCCGTGATCACCTATTTTTGACTTCTTGATCATGCATTATCCAACCATGCAAAACGTCAATGGCCATCCATGGCCCGAATACAGTCCCATGGAGCTACACGCCAACATTGGCTATAAGACTAAGGTACTTACTTTTACTATCTATACTTTATTACTCGTTCTCATTCTTCCTACATTCTATAATGTCTTCCCGCTCATTCACGAGCCAACGCTAACAACAGTCGATCGCGACTCACACGCGTTAAGACACACCCCACCTGAAGAAGTATCACTTCTGAGTCGGTTTGTTCTCATTAAAATTCTACTCAGTACGTAGCTTTGTTTTGAGACTTCTTTGAAACTTCTTTGATTCGTATCTTAATAAGCGACTATGGGGCGCTAGCTCCCACCGTCGATGCATTGTCTTTAATTCATAGCTTAGTAGTTTTTCAGTTCTATTTGTGATGTTTTGCGAGAAAACAACTCTCCCACAACTCAACTACCGCTTCAAACGCACCCTATGCGCTATTTTACGTCTCTCCGACTAAACAAATACGCGACAAAAACACACAAAAACCACTGTATAAATACATGGTTATACCGTCTAGAAATGACGATGTCGTCACGCATACCACGTGATGAAGTAACCCATAAGTTGGTTACCCCCCATCTAAGTCCAATCAATGTAGTTACATTGGATTAGTACGGGAAGGGGAACGCTATAGCACCGATACCCAAGGCCACATTCGCGGGACGCCGTGAAAACACTACATCCTAAGGGCTAAACTTATGGATCCAAAGGATGCCTAATCATAAACAATTATGCACGGACCTTTGCAGTACACAAAGCGCAAAGACCTGAAAATCTATTCAGGGTCGAACTAATGCGCTATGGGAGGAAGCCACATAACACTTCCTCTCGAATGCTGATCTACTAACGCATTCATACACATACAGATGCGTCCTTAGACAATCTCCAAGACCGTCACCTCCCTCTAAATTTGCCAACTGACGCAAATAAAAGGGTACTAGCAAAACAGCATATATATATATAAGCGCCATACCGTGGCATCGAAGCTCGATACGAGTAAACTTCAAATCCCCTACCAACGGGCGATACTTCTCTGGATATTCTCCAGATATCTACTTATACTAACATTATTTCAAAGTTATCTTATTTAAGTGCAGGTTCAGATCAAAAGGTCATAAGTTCACGCTTTACATGGACAACGAAGCGAAGCACCGCAAGTCTGGGCCAAGATAACCAAGTTTCCGAAGAACAAACATACACCCAATCAGGGGTTCGCTTTCGTTCACTCAACAAAGTTGAGTCAGATGAGCGACAAGGAAAACAGTAGAGCCACCCTTCAGTGGCTGGGGTTGAAGAAGCTGTCTCGTCCGAAGGCTCCTCGCCATCGACTTCCTTAGTTGCGCCGGCATCATCGCTGGTTAAACATACGTGAAGATTCACCGGAAATGGCTCAGATGAACTTGTTAATCACGCATCAATACTTCTCTGGTCATTCTTTGGTTAAACGACAATTTTATCTAGCCATGCCTAGTTAATAATCGATCAACATACGAAGATTACACACAGATCCTGCGTTCAAAGAATCATTATCATCATGGGGTTAACTCAACCTCATGAATCAGACCCGTCGTGACGAAGGAGGCTGGGGTCCATTACTGTTGAAACATCAGGTACATCGAGCACCTTATCCTCATCATCCAGAAGTTCCACTTTCACCAGAAAAGAAGATCCTAATGCTGGGGTACCGAGTAGGAAATACTTGACAAACGTATCCTGCTACGCCAATAAGTCCCAACGATCACCCTTGGCGACAGAAAAGTCTTGAAGAATCTCCAAGCGAGGCTTCATCAAATACTAATGCAACCATGCTTACCTCCACGTTGACCAAACACTGGGTCACCTCCACAGCTTCTCACATCTTCACTTCCCGAACACAGTACAACTCATTGAGTATTCGCTATCTTACGCGAAGAATCTCTGATGCAACCGACCAAGTGTACTACCTTAAGAGTACCTTCGGGACATAGCTTCCAAGACATAGGCTCTCAATCCGAGACATCTATCTTTAGTTTCTCAAGTATCGCCTTTGCAAGACAACAAGTGTAAGCTCTTGGTTTGTGACTTCAGTCGAGTCTATGCTATGGGCTAGTGACTTCGATCAGGCTAACACCCGATACTCACGGTTATCGTCAAGTTAACATGCCCAAGGCTACACAACTTCGATTACACCAACGCTGGCGGCAAGAAGCTTCGGTCAGGTCCGTGCTTATAGCTGACGGCTTCGATAGAGTCCGCACCTCTTGTAAACACTTCTGTCACGAAGACGTCTGTTGTCCAGAAATTCAATCGTTTATATCAACGAACAACTCTTGCAAATAACGAAGATTCGTATCAGAGGCGTGAAATCCATCTTGCCCATCTCGTCGCCTCAACAACCAAGATGAATTTGGGGTATTGTTGGACCCAGAAATAATCCAAGCAAGAGGCAACCCATTACCAGAGAAGTCCCAATGCCTTGCAACTACAAGATACTGTTCGACACAGGTTTTAGGCGAAGAAGTATCAATACATAGTCAAAGAAGTATCAAGACCCGATTAGTACTTCTTTGCTACCTCTTCAGAGTAAGACAAGACTTGCGGCAAAAGGAAAGTCGGTCAAACAAGATAGATTTTGTCCGAGATATGGTTGTTACAAGATAGAATCTTTCCAAGATATCATCTGATATATGATATATTCGCTGCCAGACATGATAAAGAATATCCAAGATATAAGATAGATTTTTCGGAAGACTTGTTGGTTAAGATAGATTTATACTTTGTATAAGATAGATTTTCCTACTTATTGTCTATAAATACCCATGTAACCCACGAAATTGGGGAGGAGAGATAAAGAAGAATAGCATATCACATCAGATTACACACCATAGCCCTCGCCAGAGGCATGCATTGTAAACCCTAGAAGGGGAGTCATACCTTCATACATCCATTGTAAAACCCTAGAACGGGGTACCATGTTTTTACACATTCATTCGATTTCTACATCAATACAAAAACAATTTTCGTCCTTCTCTTTGATTGATTTCGATCTAGGCTCGATTTAAGCCAAAGTTCTTCCTTGGGTAAATTTTGGTTCAAACAAAGCCTATATATCTTTCATGACCAACCTTTCTTCTCGTGTATCTTTGTTTCTTAACTAGTTGACACCTTTTCCTAATACTGATAAATAATGGCCAATTGATCCAATCATGGTGTTGAAATATAATAACAATTTGTTGCTGAAAATTTATCAATGGCCAATTGATCCAATCATGGTGTTGAAATATAATAACAACTTTTGCTGGAAATTCAGTGGGGTGTAAGAGAAGCATTTGTGCTCATGGGAAGTGTTGAAAGTGAGGTCACAATCATTCTTAGTGATCCAAGAGCTGATGCTGCGCATCTCATGGTCGACTCCAAGGCCCCACGCGTGGTGTGAAAGATTTTGTTCTTGGGTTGTAGACAAACAAAACTTTGCACTAATTTTGTTCCTGCACAAGCAATTCCAACTGGTGTAAACAAGTTCTTTCATATGATGCATGTATTTCGGTAATAGTAGAGATAGATAATAGCTGGCAAACATATAGATCATTCTAGTAATACAAATCCAATTTGCAAAATTAGATGGATGCGATTTATACTTTTTAAGACGACGGTAGCTAAATAGTGATTCCATACATTTTTTGACAATAATCTCTTGTTTTCCAAGGCGGATTACTACGTGTTTCGAAACATGACGACTAGCTATCGGTAAAGTATGCTTTCTCAGTTGGTTAATAGTGGCTAAGTAACTTCTAAGCTGGGTCTGTTTTGCAAGGAAGCGCTTCATATCAATTGCTATTTTTTCTTTCCCTTTACCTTTTTTGGTGCGAGAAGGCCTAATACCTTTGTTGTTCGAATTAGCAATACTACTCAAAGTCTCCTCGACCACACCAGAACTATCTCCTGTTTTCTCAACTATAGTCAACTTAGGGTTAAGTTGTTCAAAGGGGTTCAGTTCAAGGGTTTGGTCTATAACACTTTGTTCAATACTTGACTTCAAACTACAATAAGTTTCTATTGATACTCTTTTCAGCTTTGTTTCTCCACAACACCCCCTAATATTATCGCGGTAAACACAACACATGAGACCTATGAGTGTAAACATGTAGAAGGTGTCCAAGGAAGAGAGTAGCAAAATGCTCTGTTTGTGGCTCTGCAGATTCAGTTTATCATCATATAACCAGAAAACAAGAGATTTTTCATATAAAGTATGAGTTATGAATAAGTAGAGTGTAATAATACATCTTGTCTTTCGAATGAATAGTTTCATTTCAGCCATATTAATCAGGGAATGCATATCCAAAGATAAATAGTTAGTATTCAGTTTATTCCATAATGGAAGAGTCTTGGTATGGTGTTTCACTTCATTCAGTTGGTTCAGGGACCTATATTCCTTCCTACAAGTTGTACTACTGAGGTTCAGATTGTTCAAATTAATTTTTACTTCGCTAATGATGGTCTCCTCGACCTTAGTGGGGATGGGTTCCGCCTTTCCAGGATAAATCATGGAAAGGGATTGTTCAAGAAGTACTTGTTCATTTGGAGAGTGTTCCAAGGGAGTAGGGTTCAAAATCTCATCCAAGATATAAACATTCAATAGTAGATCTGGGCTATAATAAGAGTTAGAGTTCCATATAAGTTGAGATTCATCGCACCTGGAAAGTCTCGAGGAAATAGGTCTCGCCTGCTTTCGCCTTGAGTGTCTTGTAATGCCGTCAGCCGCCTCCTCCAGAAGAATGGAGCGCAGATTTCGTTTGGAAATACCGTCTTCTCGCACCCCTTTCCTTCCCCTGCTCGAGTTGCTTGAGTAGTCGTTTGTGAGATGTAACCATAGGAGAGCTTCAATATCCCATAGATGAACCGAAATTCCCCTTCCATCTTTCTTCTTCTTGCCTTGCTTTTCCTTATATTTGCTCCATTTCCATAGCTTTCCATTCAGATCCTCTTGATTTGCATGAATGGAAAACCTAGGGTTTTTCCCATTCACCATTTCTGGCCAATATTGCTCAGGAAAACGCAATCTTGGAATTGTTTTGTTCAATTTGAGATTTTTGGTGGAGGATTGTGGCAGACACACATAGATTAGGGCAAGAAAACTCAAGGATTTGTAGAATTTTGGGGGTTGAAAAACACTGTGTTTGGTCTCCATGAGAAGGGAAAGGGGGAAGGGAGGAAAGGGGTCGGGCTCCATTTGGTCCTTCTTAAGATTTTTTTGAAAGTGAATTCATTTGTCTATAAATATTTATTTTTGTTTTTTCTCTAAGATATGAAAATATGTTCTCAGTGAATTCATTTGTCTATAAATATTTATTTTTGTTTTTTCTCTAAGATATGAAAATATGTTCTCCAGATTTAGGAATTCCTTTTGACAATATAAACATGACCTTTAATGAATATTGTTTTGACCTGCCTATGAAATCATGTTTGATCCTTTAGCTATGGGTGGAGGAGGAAAACAATTTATCTCATAGATTGAATTGATAAGGTTGCATAGTATCGCTATTTGCCATTATCAGCGTAGGAAGTTGGAATTGGAATTTCCAAAACCTAATCAAAACAAGATTAGGCAATTAAATTATACAATTCAATAAAATATCAATTGATCGATTGAATTTGTAGAGGTGAGACAACAATCTCTTTCCTTAGTTTTGAAATGCCCCGTAATGTGATGATTTCTTAGCGTTCCGAATCCCTACAACTACGACTCTCTTGCTTTACACCGCTCAAGAGCAAAAGCTTGGTGAACTCGAGTTCATGTGTATGCTCTCATACTCGATCAATGAAGAAAAAGATATTTTTTGAACGTTTTCAATTGAGGATGATAACCACTTTTTTAAAAGAACGTGAATTGGTTTCACAACTATAGGGAAATTTAAGGAGTGCTTTAGCTGACATTTTCATCAGTCAAAAATTTAATGGGCCAAATTCAAGTTAATGTCCTACAACCTTAACGGACTAGGCATTTCTCCTTCACACATAAACTTTATTTTATTGTATAAAATAAGTTCTAACAATCAAAATACTTGTGGAAAAATAGTAGTGGAAGGTCTGAAGGTATAAGATAGAGATGAGGAAGAAGTGAAAATATTGTTTAACTCTCAGTGTTTAGTATATGGTTTATGTAAGCCATTGAACTGATTACGAAAAATAAAAAAAGACAAATTTCAAACCATCGATTATATATTATCTTGTCTTTTAGTCTGGATAAATATTTGAGTTTAACATCCGGCTATTCCCTCTCGATTTGAGTAAGTTGCAAACAGAGTTTAGATCGCAAGTCTTGGGATCTGATTGATGGCAACACTTTAGTTAGAAGATCATCAATTCACTCCTTTGACATAAAGAAAACACATAAAATGATCATATTTGGATTATTAGGATATTAAGCTCAAATATTTACCTAGACTAAAAAGCAAGATTGTACGTAATAATGATGTGTGATGTGCCTTATTGTTCTAATTTAGAGCCGTCTCCTTGATCTATATAAACTATAAAACGAACATTATCGAGAAATGAACAATACTTTTACTATTTTCGTCTATCCCGTCTTACCCCTCTTATCGTGGTATCAGAGCTTAGTACTCCCTCCGTCCCGGGGAGTTTGTCCGCCTTTCCTAATTGGGCGTCCCGGGAAGTTTGTCCATATCTATTTCCTTTCCATTTATATCACACAACTTTTACACTTCTATCCTTACAACAATCAACAATTACAAACACTTTTACCTTTTTCATCAATCATTTTATACTCATTCCTCTCACTTCAAATCCTAAAATTACCTTAAATCAATCTAAAAAAAAATGT
>OZ002732.1:42355989-42488552 GCA_963924305.1 Polygonum maritimum
CAGCTAATGAAGTCAACTTCAACTTTATATTCAGTTCAGCTTCTACTTTCGCTAGTAGTGCCCGAACAGAGCCTTACTTGCCCAAACAAACCAAAAACAACCTCCAAATTGCCTTCTAGTTCGGAAGATTGTGATAGCGGATTTTGAGCAAAAGGAGGAGGAGGAGGAGGAAAGAGGGCAACCCATGTGCTATACAAACGTTTTTTCTTTTCTTTTCTTCTTGTTAAAACTTGATCCCGAGAAATGGATCTGGATTATTCGACTTCCAACCCGACCCAACACTCGAAAAAGAAGTATATGGGTCAAATCCAATATCAATCCAAATCGGTTATATTCGAATGGACTAGTCTGATTCAACCTGATACCATGCTTATCGAGCAAAAGCATTTTATAATCCAAAGTTATCCGACTTAAAATCATCCGAAAATCAAAGTTATCCGACAAAAAATCATCCCAAAAGTTCAAAGTTATCTGACAAAAAATCATCCCAAAAGTGTACGCATAAAGAAAATCCACTCTTTATAATTTTCAATAGATATATTTTCATTTAGTTCTATTTTTAACCTACAATATTTCTAATATATTATGTATCTTATTCTTTCCTTATACAATAATTATAAAGCTTTGGTGTATGTCAATAAATAAAACTATAAATTATGATCGACAAAACCAAAATTATATGATATTTGATTTCTTTTTTATTATCCTATCAAAATTTGAATTGCATATTTGAAGAATTCCACAAAATTTATATGATATATGAATATTCATCTTTATTAAAACAATTTAATTGGTTGATTTTGATTGTAAACCTTGTATGTATGTAAAAATATGAAAGAATATAATCATTGAAATTGTATCTATAAGTTTTCCTTAAATATCAAATAATTAATCTTACAACATTCTAAATTGGAGATTAAAATAATAATTTAGAAAAAGCACATGTCAGCTCCAATTAAATATATTACTAAAATTATAATCCATAAATATTAAAATAAGTCCTAAAAATCTTACGAGTATTCAATCCATATACAAAAGTTATAATCCTACAAATCTTTATTCGATTAAAAGAATGTATTATAGTAGAATACTATATCTTTAAAATAAATCCATAAGAAATAAATTAAATAAACTAATAGAAGATTTTTATTCAAACTATTCTTTTGAATAACTTTATAAAAAAGTTTAATTACGATTTTACTTAAATCAATTTTTGCCTTCAAGGCACGGGATTAATACTAGTTAGATTTACTGGTCCACGGTCCTTCTCCTAAGCTAAGCCACATGTCCCGGTTTGGCGCACCGTTCCTCCTCGTAAGAAAAAGAGGAAGAGAGGAAGAGTGTAAAGTGGGAAAAGGAAAGAAAACGGGTCACTCACTTCCACAAGAAGAAGCCCTGATCGAGTTCCCGGGCCAAACGGTACACTATGTATTCTGTTTCTTGGTTTGTCGTAATCTGTTTTGGGCTTGCGGTCCATAATTGTAACTAGGGTTTCTTGAGCCACTATATAAGCTCTCGAAATACCTAGAGCTCTGTAATCCGGCCAAATCTTGTCTCCCATAATAATATACAGTTTCTCTGCCCGTGGACGTATGTAACACACCGTTACCGAACCACGTAAATCTCTGTGTCGATCTCGTTTATTCTTCTCGTTCGATCCCTCGTTACAACATCATTCAATTATTGCACTATTTTGAATTTTTGATTGAATCTACAACTTTATTCGATTTGCACAAGTGTAACTATAATCCAAAATAAACAAAAATCTCTTGTCACGTCGTAAGAAGAGGTCAAACCCAATCTTTCTCATTTTGCATTCATTCTTCTTTGCTTGTCACTTGTCATTTGGTTGGATTTACCCCAAGTGGGCTAATGTTGATGCTTGGATTATGTTTATTCAATCTTTTTATTGGTCATCAAGTGGGCTAAAGCCCCAAGTTTTTGTTAGCTTAAATCATGAATAATAAGAGGTACAATAGGACGAGCTTTCTCTAACCGTACATAGTCTTGATCAGACTCAAACTCAAAGGAGAGTTTGGTAAGACTATCAACGACGACTTTATTATAAGACCTAGACATATCATTAACTACCACTTTCCAATTCGGATCCTGAATTAGCAAGCGGTGGTCGTATTTATTCCATATACTATAACACGATGACACAACACAAGACACTTAAAATGCCATTTTACCAAATAAATCGCAAAATAGGCAGCCCTAAGTAGTGGATGATGGGAAGATTGGTTCAAAATATCGCAAAATAGGCAACCTATGGATCTGTATATGTACTTTTATTAATACAATGTTTATTTTAATATAATTCTATTCAATTTTTCATATTTATATTATTATTTAATATACTATTGACATATATGAAAGTTTTTCACTATTTTTCAAGATTTAAGAATGACAAAAAAGTATACTAATTAGTAAGAAAAGTTGTTAAGATATAAAAAAATAACTTGAATTTTTTATTCATATAAGATATAATTTTAAAAAATTATGCTAGGAAAACATTCTTAAGATATCAAAAATTGGATAAGATATTAAGTAGATATACGGAAATTGGATAAGATATACTCTCTCTGTTTCATTGAATGTGTCATTTTAGCAATTTGCACATATATTAAGGAAGATATTAAATGTACTATTATACCCATAATTATTACCTCACTTTTTACTTTATTGAAAAACACTACTAATAAACTGCTAATGATTATAAGGGTAAATTTGTAAAGTAAATGCCAAAACTCAGTGGCACCATCCGAAATTTCCCAATTAATTTTCTAGAATCTTTATAAAAGGATAAAATATCTCTTTACCTAAAATGAAAAACGTTTGTATAATTAAAAATAAAAATTTTATTTTTTTCGGATACCAAAATTAGATAAGATAAGATATCAAGTAGGTATACAAAAAATTTAAAAAGAGACAATTGAAAAAATAAAATCATTATTTTATTATTCTATTCAACCTTGATGACGTGATACAAACTTCAAGAAAGACTTGCGTTGGAAATTAGTGTACTCCTTCAATAGAATCGTTGTACGTACTACTTTGATTCAGCCTTTATTTGACGTCTTCATTGAATCATTGTACATTTGTACTACTTTGATTGAATGTACAAATTTAGTAGACTTGCATAAGTGTAACCGATGTTCTAAAAAACGCTAGGCGGAGAGGGCGGGCTAAACGGTTGCCTAGGCGGATTCCTAGGCACCGCCTAGGCGGGTTAAAAGGTTAGGCGGATGGGAACCATCTAGCGCCAAGACGGGACCTAGAAGGGATTTTTAGAATACTAAATGTAACTATAAATCAAAATAAACAAAAATCTCTTGTCACATTATAACAATGCCACATCATAAGAAGAAGTCAAACCCAATCTTTCTCATCTTCAATTCATTCTTATGTGCTTGTCACTTGTCAGTTGGTTGGATTTACTCATAATGGCCAATACTGATTTCACATTTTCCCTCTCACCCGGCCCATAGCAAGTATGGGCACCCTGATGGGATAGAATAGTTCTGACCATGCAGTCTGGAGCAGATTTTGTTTTTGTTTTTTTTGCTACTGACAAGATTAATTCAATGGGCACCCATACATAGCAAGGCTTGTAATTTCACCAAAAAAAAAAAATAGCAAGGCCTGTACAGTATTTTTTTTGTTGCAATCGTGGGGGGCCGGAGGTCTTGTATTATTTTTTCTGTTAATGGGGTCGGGCTCAGGTCGGTCGATTCATGTCGGGTCATCTAAGGTTCGGGTTGGATTGTTTATGGATTGATAGCAGATCACAAGTTAATCAGGTCGGGTAGATAACGAGTCTCAGGTCGGTACGTTGCGAGTTTTCAGATTGGGTCGAATCAACCCAACAGATCAAGGGTATCGAATATTTACTATTATTTGAATAATATTCTATTTAAATAATACAATATAATAGGAAAATATTATTTTTATATATTTTGATAATAAAACTTGATATAATTTTTAAAATAATGTTACATCATGCCAATTTGGACCTAGAGATATGATTACCTACCACTTTACAATTTGGATCCTGAATTAGCAAGACGCAGTTGTGTTTATTCAATCTACTACAACTCGATGACAAAAAACACTTCAAATGCCTTTTTACCAAACAAATGGTCAAATAGACAACCCTAAGTAGTGGATGATGAGAAGATTGGTTCAACATATAGAAGTTTGAGGGTGTCCTTGATCCGTTGGTTGCTTATGGTATAGCCATCCTCATATTTATATACGTAACCGGCCAAACGAGCTAAATTGTGAATTCTCATTAACAAGGGCTTTGGAATAACGAAAGTTGTTGAAGGCCGGAAAATCTCTACATCTAAATCCTTCCATCCATCTTCTATTATAGCATTGATCGCCGTACACGCTTCTTCTTTAGACATGCCATATTTTTTCATGTAACAATGTACCGCCCCTACTACATGGTCTCTGCTCTTACTGTCAGTCTGTCCATGCACAATAAAATTTTTTATATAAATATCAATATATATTTCCTCGTATACGTATTTAGTACAAATAACACATAAATCAAGTTAGACGTCGTCCTAAAACCAATTGGAAATCAAAATGTCAGCTCACAAACTTATATACTGTACTAGACAATTAATTTTCTTCTAAATTCTCGATATGGGATGTACATATTACCATTATATTTTCATAGTACGTACAACTTACCTCATAATCAGCCATGTCGTCCAGACATCTTCCAATGATGCTTGTAGCTCTTATTGGGTTTTCATGCTTACAAACCAAGTCAAAAGTCTTTCTTGCTAAACCTTCTTGGACTTCATTTTCAAGAAAAGAAAAGCATATTGTCAAAGCCGCGGCAGAACTTCTAATAGCATTTTCCATATACTCTTCGTATGTTGGGACATATTTTGCTTCACGCCAATGCGCTTCATGCAAGTAAGCTTTACAAATATGTTTTACCTACAAATTAAGGATAAAAAAATTATTATAATATATACAATACTATAATTTGGATATATTAATAATCCTTCTCATTTCTCCACGTACACATGTTTGTTAACTCAAAAACAAAAACAAAAAGGTGGTAGATTTTGTTTCATTAGACTTGGGATAGGGAGATCATGAAAAATGACGCGCAGTCATGAAATTATTTTTTGGGTATCTCTTGGTATGAATTGAAGGAGAGATCGATATTTGAGTACTAAACTTGAGGCTTACTTATTAATTTGATAAAATGACGCGAAATCACCAAAAATCTTATTTTTATGTATACTCACCTCACATTTTAGATACTCAAAATAGTTTATTCTCCCAAATTTGGCCACATCATCTTCGAGATCCTTGACTACATCATATACTATCTCAAAATATTCCTTCATATAAGGGGGAAGTTGAAGAGTGAAACCTTTGTCCCACCTAGGTGAAGATCAAACAAGAGCATTTGTTAATTGCAACGTGCTTTTTTTGAAAGATATATATTGTTATACTCTCTTTATCCCTAAATGTTTATCCTTTTTTCATCACAAAAAAGGATGTATATATTGAAATTACGATATAGATATACCTCTCAATGACTTTGGTAAAAACTTCAAGCTCGTCAATGGTGCCAAATGCATCATAAATGTCATCTAGAATAGTAAATATTGCGAAGCACTTGTTATAAATCTTCCTGGCAATGGAGAACTTGGCTTCGTGAAAGGTTCCTATGCTGAAGAAGTGAGATTCCAGTGTTCTATATCTTGCGAATGGAAATCTCTCCGTGAAATTGAATCTTTGCTTCCACCTAATTATTTTTCAAAATAAGTGCATTACAAAAAAATAATAATCAACTCATTTAACCCCCGTACCCCACCACGTACGGACAAACCTAATCAATTTAAGACAAGAAAAATATTTTATCTACAAAATCCATTTATTGAACATTTTTTTGTATATGATCAAAAGTTTAAACTCTCAAAATAAATATATAAGATTTTAACCTAATAAATCTTGTTAGATAAGGTGTAATAAATCATTAAAGTAAATTATTCATAATATTTAACTACTTTAATAAATATTTATTATGCTAATATTTTGATATTTTTTTGATAAAATATTACTATTTGATCTCCATCAAAGATATTTTTTGATCATATTTTATTTGATAGGTCTTACTTTGTAAATATAATATTTAAGAATTGTACAACTTGTTTATAGATATTATTTAAGGATATTAGCTAATCAATAAAATACACTAGCATGCATATAACACAATATGAACAGTTTTGTCATTAAGCTTATGAAAAATTGTTTCATTTATTACCTTAAATTGTTATTAAAATTATTTATAATCAATAAAACATAATGTATAAACATATTATAATCATGATAGGTAAGTGATTCCTCGAATATGAGTAAGTAACTTATAAGTTCATTAATGCATAATCAATAAAGTATTATGCATACGACGCGCTATAATCATACATACCACACAATATGATCATGCGTATAAGTACTTAGTTTTCAATTTTCTATAATTACGAGATTTTGGAAATCTTCTCTCTATAATTAAGATTAAATTAAATTTGATCATTTTATTATCTTTAATTTAGATCCAATGATTATAATTATTTACTTTACACCATTGTGAACTATTAAAAGAAAACTATTGATAGAGTATCAATCGAAACTAAATTATATGATTCCTTACATAGTCATGTTATTAATCGAGTACGAACCTTGTAATCTCCTTAAGCTCTTCCTTGTATAGTGATTGGAGAAGATCAAAGTCTAACTTTGCAAACCTCACTAGACTTGTATTGTGGCATGGATCTTGTTCATAAAAGGAGATATAGTGTCTAGTTTCCAATCGAATTACACCCCTTTGATTCGGATACTTTAGAGCTCGGTTAATTTGTGTTGACAACGGATGATTTGCTTGTTCTTGAGCAATGGCCTCTAGGTGATTCTTTGTGAACTCTTGTGCCTTTTCAAGTATGTCTTCTCCATGTGCTTTTATGTAAGAAGCCTCATACAAGCATAGCATTGTTATGGGATCCTCCTTTAATGATTCTAAGAAATTTCCATTCTCGTCTAGGAATCTTTCGAACACGTCTGTTTAGAAGTCAGAAATAAGATTAGTCACCCAACATATATAGTCCATTAAAACGGTACAAAGAATTATTTGGTACACTTTTGTAGTCCTTGTAATTTGGTCGGACGATGGTGATCTTCATATGAAACTTTCCATAATTAATCTATGTCTTAAGAGCATCTCCATGAGAAATACAAGAAAAGCATATCTATAAAACCAATTCTCCATTTTACAAATCGTTCCATTTATTTGTATAGTATCCCATAAGTTTTCGATACTTTTTATCCTCAATTTCCATTATGAAGAACTAGATAGTGAATTTAATTATTGAGCCAATTAAGTGACTTAGATTCCTCTGAAAAACATCAATTTCTACAAAACGGAGAAGCTCCCGAAGATACTATGAGGACATAGAATAAACTTCTCGATTTTGAAAACTAAAATGTCGGAAAAAGGATTTTAAATCTCTAAATAGATAAAAATAACAAATCTTTCTGAGTTATTCGTATTTATGTACATGGTATAGGGAATTAAGAAACACTTACTTGATGTTATGTAGTAGCGATGTTGTCTAAGTATTCGAAACATAAGGGAAGTGTTGTAAGGGTCAAGACCCTTCATCTTTTGAATGCATGCTTTGTCATTCTCATAGATTCGTTCTAAGTTCTCCTCTATTAATGCCTCAAAATGGTAAGCCACCCCAAGTCGTTCAAGCTCGTCAACCAATTTGAGAAATTGTATGGGCTCTTCCCTTAGTGCCAACAACTCTTTTTGGAATTGATCCTTAAGGAATGCATGCTCTTGTAGTCTTGTTCCTTCTTCTTACGGATCTCCTACAAATAATTAAGCATATACAAAATTATATTAGATTAGATCAAGACGGATGTATGAGAGTATCCCTATTGAAGGGTTCTCATAAGGTCTATACTAAAATTTTAAAAATAATAATAAATGACTTGTTTAAGAAAAAGATCTCTAAAAATTAAAAGTCCTTTAATAGAGAGACGATGAGGGATACTTTCTCACTTAAATAATTTATATTATATGTATTGGTGAGAGACTCAACTGGGTCTCGATTTCGCAAGGGAGATGTCCTATATATCCACTCGATCTTATCATAGATTGTTGAGAGACATTTGTCATTCATCCCACATCGAGAAACAAGAAGAAAATAGACTAATGTATAATTAAGTGGAGTATATAATTTTTCATTTATGTGTTCATTTAAGGGATATATATGACTTATTATATATAAGTGAAAAAGTCGATGCATAAATAATAAATGTAAACGTGTTATACCTCATTTTCCGGCGTGTAATGAAGGAAAAAGTCTCCCCAAACGTCGGGTTCAAAATGGGCTAGAGGCCTAACTTTTTGTAGTTTTGATTCCTCTTTGGGTGCACAATCTATTGTCATTTGTTTTGCACACGACCTATAGCCATGACATTGCTTACCTCTTGAGCTTAGCAATGGTAAATTGATCGGTTTTGGAAGGGTAATAAGGGAAACACGTTGCCCATTTGGAGTTGGACTTAGAGCCATTGTAATGTTGCATCCTAGAGAAGCCATGGTTGAGTGAAACTTGCTTACTTAGCTAGTAGTAGTTTAAAACTAGATGGGTCAAGTTTAGTGAATTGAATGAATAGAATTACCGGCTTTTTATAGTAGTTTGATTTTATTAAAACTTACATTAAATTATATCTTACTCTATATTTATTTTATTTTTTTAGAGCTTACGTGTCTATATAGGACGTTGCAATAATTCATCAACGAAAAGGACATCACATTGAGATTTCAACAAAAAGGACATTGTCACATTGCAATAATCAACTTTTGCCATTCGACCGATAAATTACTTTTGGCCATTTTTTTGTGTGTTTCCCCCCTATCTAGTCTCTTCTATATATATATATATATATATATATATTTATTTATTTGATTATTACCCGTATCCTGTACAGGACACGACAAATAAAAATTATTTGATGTATTATTCAATTGATAAAGGAATGCATAATAGTATTATTAAAAATTAGATATTGGAATATATTGTCTTTTTAATCCAAAATCATTAAAATATTTTGTTAATCCAAAATCGTGATTCGGTGTTAAGAATAAACATAAATTTAAAATTTTAATAATGTTACTTAAATAAAAAGTATAGAAAATGCTATCATATTATTTCAAAATATATTTGATCAACTAAAAATCATATGTGATACGGCATGAAATCTCAAGTGAAATATTTTATCAACATATATAGTTTTATAATTAATAAGATTTTTAAACTCATACGTTATCCCATAATCCAATTTTTCAATCTACTTTATCATTTATAATTATTTTTATCTCTACAAAATTATCCTCATTTAATCTCGTATATTATCAATATTTTTCAACTTTTTACTTCCAATAAATTATAAAATTATCCGCTTTTAATTTTTATATAAAATCAGCCCCTTCTAGACCTGTCAAAAGCTTAAATGACCCGCAAATCCAACCTAATTAGAAACTTTTGAGTTTCAACTCAAAAATTTAAAACCCGACCCAATTAAGTCCGAAATCCATTGGGCTGAAATCTGAACCCGTTGGGTTTGATCCGATTTATTATATTTCAAAACACAAGAACTTATTGTGAAGTTTATATTATATTTTATTATTAAAATATATAAATTAATATTTTAGTAATAATAAAATATTATTGAAATAGTTGTAAAATTTTAATACTTCTAATCCACTGTTCAACCGAATCCCCCTGACAACCCGTCATGACCCGACCCAACTTGACCCATGACTCAGCTGACTCGAACCAAGGTTCGACCCAAACCCGTCTGATCTGACCCATTTGACGAATTTATGCTCATTCAATCACATATATCACATTTATTATCTATATTTTTTATATCTACTTGTACTTATCTTTAATAATCTTGAAATTGATAAATTTTCGGAGCCGAGGGAGTAGCAAATTGTAGGGAAATTCCTCTTGGTACCTCCGAGGTTTTCGACTTTTCCTTTTGGTGTCCCACGAACTTTTTTTTTCCTTTTGGTGCCCCCAAGGTTTACAAATAGTTCTCACCGTAACCAAAAGTTAATATTTACCACTTTTCCATCCAAAAAATTCTGATTTCTGTTAAAAAAAAAAGCTAAACTAAAATCTAATTTATTTAACCCATCATAACTATATACTAAAGCGGAGGTTAGATTTATTATTTAGCCCGACATGTGGCACCTCCTCATTGGACCGCGTCACTCATCTTTAATAAAACAATTCAATTTATTTGATTGGTTGAAATTTCATTGTAGACCCCACATTAGATTTCTTCTTATCTATTAATTTCCATTTTAATTAATTAAAATTTAATAAAACAAACTATCGTCTAATTTATCCAAAAAAACAAATCCTAACTTACCAAATCTATTAGATGTAGTACGCTTAAAAAATAAAATAATTAACAATAAACATTAACGATTAATAAAATTCATAGTACTAACTAATTAAAATAATAGTGCCTTGAAGGGAGGTAAAATAATCTAATTTACCAAATCTACCGTATAATCAAATTTATATGATAGCAAAATCTACCAAATCTCTTCAATGTGTAATGTTAGTTAACTAATCTACCGTATGATAACAAATAATGTAATTTGATAAAATATTATTAGTTAAATCTACTTTAAAATATTAGTTTAATAATATTATAATATTTAATTTGGTAAATCTATACGGTAAAATATCAGTAGCTTTTAGGTGTGCTTCAATTTGTTTTCATATGATAGCATAAGAAACCAAATCTCTTCGAGAATTTACCAAATCTATCGTATGCTATAAATTTAAAATAATCTGATTTGTTTAATTGGTTAAAATTTAATTATAGACCCCACATTAAACATTTCTTATCTACTAATTTCTGTTTAGAAAAAAAAAAATTTAAATTTTATACATAAATTTTCTCAAAATCTTCTCATCTACTAATTCCAATCAATCATAATGTTTTGATAAAATTGTGCCCTTTAAGATAACTAAATTAATAATATGAAAAAGCATATGTCATCTCCAATTAAATTCATAAATAAAACTATAATTCATTAACATTAAAATAAATCCTACAAATCTTAGGAGTATTGAATCCTTATACAAAAATTATAACTCTACAAATCTTTATCCGATAAAAAGAATATATTATAGTAGAAATATTGTATCATTAAAATAAATCTCATAAGAGACATATTAACTAAAATAATACAAGATTTTATATCAAACTATGATTTTGAATAACTATATATAAAATTTAAACTAAGTTTTTAGTTAAATCAAATTCGTGCCTTTAAGGCACGGGACTTATACTAGTTTAATCTACTAAATGAAAATGAAAAAAATTAAAATCCAAAAAAAATCTCATGTTCGGAAGATTCCTCTAAATCGGTGAATATTAACTTATAACAGAAATCTTCCTAGTTAATAAAAAAATTAATCTACCAAAAGTTCTCACCGTACACATGAAGCTTCTTTATAACTAGGAAGATTCCTCTAAAACTTTTCCATCCAAAAAATCTAATTCAATAAGTTCTAAAGCTTTTTTGGAGGATATGCTAAACTAAAATCCAAAAAAAAAGGAAATGGGTTAAAAAATCTAATTTATTTTAGTTTAGCTTTATAACAGAAAAGCTAAACTAAAAATTCTGATTTCGTTTAGTTAACAAAACATCTTATGGAGGAATCTTTATAAAGATTAAATGGGTTAGAAAAAGCAGAAATTTCGTTTTTTTTTGGATTTTAATTTTTTTATTTTCATTTAGTAGATTAAATGGGTTAAATAAATTAGATTTTAGTTTAGCTTTTTTTTTATAACAGAAATCAGAATTTTTTGGATAAAAAAGTGGTAAATATTAACTTTTGGTTACGGTGAGAACTATATGTAAACCTCGAGAGCACCAAAAGGAAATAAAAAGTTCGCGGGACACCAAAAGGAATAGTCGAAACCTCGAGGATACCAAGAGGAATTTCCCAAAATTGTAATAGATGTGTATAATTTCTATGTCGGTAAAAGAAATCCAAACTTGCATCATTGTTATTGTTCGTGTCTCCATCCTTATGATCGACATTAATCATGTTACTCACTAGACACCAATACAAAACAAAAAGGACATCACACATTCACACTGGAGATTTGAATTTTCAGATCAATCATTTACCCTTTGCCTTCAGTGTGACGTTCACACTACAAAAAATGGTGACGAAAGATGGCCCGAAAATGACGACAACACGCTTGTATGATGATGTAGGTGGGTAAATTTACCATCATAATTAAGGATAATATTTTCACACCAGCCAGGTAAGCATATCTAATAAATATCTTTATTAGTCTATTAAATCCTGGTAGTTATCCAGTAGTTGGAAGATTCTATCCTATTTAAGGAGATAAAATTATTGATTGGGCTTCAAGGAACTAACCCTAGCCCTCTCTCTCCACTATAAATACATGTCTTCGTCATGTAGAAAGGATATACAAAAACTACCCTAGAGGGGCTGATCATCGCTCGCCCTAACCCTAGAGGGGCTGATGTTTACCCTAGCGAATACTCTACTGACTTAGGCGTCGGAGGTGGATTAGGGGGTCCCCGCCCCCTTTGTCCATTTTTTTGCAGGTCATTGGAGGTGAAGAGGCTTGAAGAAGAAGATCATTGAAGAACGAGTTGAGACTTGTAGACCGATATATATATTTTGTGTACTATGTTGAAAAATAGCATTGAATTTGTACGTTAAGCACATCACATGCACGAATCGGATGCGTAGACACGTGCATGTATACGACAAGATTCATCAACCATAAGAAAGATATGAAGAGTTCATCCACAAACGTAAACCACTCATGCAATATATACCTCCAATAAATTTAAATCATGGTCTAATTATTACAGTAAGAAGCATCAATTCTCTTGTTCAACCGACACGATGTCGGTTTATAATTAACCTATCTCATGTTTGAAATAAGAATACAAATAACTTATTATATAAATTTATGAGTTAATCCTCTTATTATCAATTTGTTTTAGGGTGGAATCATAGACGGACCTAGGGGGTATGAGTGGGCCCGTGCCCCCCTCTTGTCGGGTTTATTTTAGTTATATATATACTATGTTTTAGGCTAAATGCGAATATATTTTAGATAAATTTGTCTTAATATGACATGAAATTCAACTATTCTAGATGATATTTTGTTCAATTTTGTTTTCATCCACCGGGGATCAATTCCTAATAGCATCATTTTGCTTTTTTATTCACATTTAATGTATTTCTCTCCAATTGTTTTTACAAACTAGCTATTTGTTTTTACATAAATTAGATCTCATACATAATATAATTTTTTTGATAAATAAGTAACTATTTTCTACTATTTAAGAGTATTGTATAAGTGCTCAAAAAAAAAGTATTGCATAATTCAATTTATTGGCTATTCTTGATTCATTGAATCTCCTATGCAAATTGTGCCCCCCCCCCCTTTTAAATTAGTTCTGTGTCCATCAATGGATTGAGCCACATGAGCTTATATACTAAGTCCATACACACATGTGCGGTCGTATCAGCGTGTCTCATTCTACCTATCTACCGAGACCACGCTCTTTCTTCATATTATCGGAGCGAGTTTGGTTTGGGCTGAGTGAGTTGCTACCCGTCTGTTATCTAATATCTACCTTGGGTTGGATGTAGCGAATTGCTATCCGCCCACGTTTACTTAAGCTAGTGTGTGCAAGTTTGGTTTTGGCTCCATTATCTACCTTAGATTGGGCTTAGCGAGTTGCTACCCGCCCTTTATCTATCTTTGGGTTGAATTTAACGAGTTGCCATCTACTTTGGATATATTGGACTTAGCGAGCTACTATCCGCTAACCTTTACTTAACGTACCGTGTGGAAGTTTTCTTACCCAGTTGCATTGTAACCTACCGAAGTCCAAGTGTGAACTGCCTCCTATCGAAGTCTAATTGTCAACTGTCCTACCCAATTGCACTTATCCAATATATATCTAAAGTAAGAATATAAATCACCTATTATATAAACACATAGATTACTACTTCTATTGTCAATTTGATATTGTCTAATGAGCTAGAAAGAATGTAAATATCATATATATATATATATTAAACCATGTCATATTGTTGGAGATTTGGGATTTATAAGCTATTAAGCACCCATAAAAATGTGATATAAACTTTATATTAGGATCGTCACGTATTAATAGCTAGCGCTATTTTAATCAAGTTGACTCATATATATTAGGGTTGGGATTAGAAGCTAGAAAGCACGGGATTTGGACCATGTTGATACATATTTGTAACCATTTTTACAAATCAAACTATTCGATCTTCTGTTGTTTATCTTTTTCCTCTTTCGTGATGCGATAAGTTTCAGGCGTTTGTTTTGTTATGACATGAGTTTTCTTCATAATAGTACAAACTTTCCAACCATAGAGGTTGTTACAAAAATGATTAATTAATGTATTTAGAAATGATGATTTAAAGGATGAAAATTTGTGTATGGATGAAGGTGGGAAGGCTTGTATATAGGCAAAATATATCTTCGGGTCCCTGAACTTTCACGTTTTTTGTCAACCATCACCCTATACTTTGGAATGTTCAAATAGACCATTGAATTTAATCCTTTTGTGTCTTGTAAGCACAAAAATTCCTAAATTATTGGAATATGCTCGATAGTGTTGTTGATGTCTATGTGATAGTTGTTTGAATTTGGATTTTACATATGACATTCTATGATATCGTTGGAGAATAAGCCTTTTTAATAAATTAGCTTTTCTTAACTTGAACAAATCTATCTGAACTATTAATACTCATTTAACACTATTCACCCCTATTTATTGTGCTCAAATGAGAGGGTACACCATACGTGCTCAAACAATCAACATTGAGTGCTTAAAATACGAAAAATGTTAACTTTAGGGACTTATTTGAACATTCAAAAGTATAAGGTGTTGGCTGATATTATCGTATAATTTAGGGATTTAGAGATGCATCTCGCCCTCTAATATATAGGGGGTGAATGTAAGCAATGGTCCAAAATGCCACGTGAATGGCATCCAAGAAAGCCGTTTGGGGAGTTTCTATATGTCATTGGATGGAGTTCCTTGTTTTTGTGCCTAGGGAGTTTCTAAGAAATCAAACAATGATGATTGTTGATCAATAATATAGCTTAGGACTGGAAAAGCAGTCAATATGAACACTATTCAGCATAACTGGTTGCTATTGACGAAAAAAATATAGAAAAAATTCACATTTTTTTTTCTGAAACCAAATTTATTGCACTATACTTTCGGGTATATGGTTGCGCAGTTAATTAAGCTTTGGGATATTATCCCGAGATTATCGTTTTTCATTTCACAGACGACGGTTTGTGTTTTTTTTAAAAGTTAACTAGTTCTCATCCATAATGGATTCGATCTCTAGACAAGTCAAGTTTCGCATGTGATCAGTGACGGATCCAGAATTTATCCAATGGGGGGCGGAGATATTCGGAAAATCCACCCATTTATGACAGAAGTTAAGGAGGTTGACAATCAATGTCTTGGCATACCATGATAAAAGGGGATAACATCATTATAATAATTTAATTAAAAAATCAATATATTTTTTATACCCCATATTAATATCACATATATGGATTTTACTCTTCTTATTATTCTAATTAATTATACACTTATTAATAGTAAAAAGTGATTATCGATATGCCACTGCTACCGATACTTATACACTTAGTAAAAAGTGATTACTTGATGCAAAGCTTTATGCTTCCAAAACACATTCATGATGAAATGGATGAAATCAATCGATGTTTCTTCTGGAATAAGGACCGTCAACATAAACCTCTTATAGGATGGGACAGGATAAGCAAACCCAAACTGTATGGAGGCCTAGGAATTAGGAAAGTTGAAGACATGAACAAAGCCCTTCAAATGAAACTCCTATGGAAAATTCTCACCGAACAAGATAATGTTTGGGTTAGACTAATTTCAGAAAAGTATTTACGAGGAGACACCCTTGACTCTTATAAAGTCAAAACTAATTCGTCATGGCAATGGAAAAAGCTAATGAACCTAAGATCAGAGTTTAACCAAGGTCTAATCTGGCAACTAGGGGATGGAAAAACAATTAACTTTTGGAAGGATAACTGGGTAATGCAAGAACCGCTAAGTAAACATGCTTTGCATCACCAAACCCCTGATGA
This sequence comes from Polygonum maritimum, assembly GCA_963924305.1. NCBI lineage: Eukaryota > Viridiplantae > Streptophyta > Magnoliopsida > Caryophyllales > Polygonaceae > Polygonum > Polygonum maritimum. The sequence continues at coordinate 42,372,301 of OZ002732.1, forward strand.
ACATCTTACAGTAGATCACTTCATCACGAACGACAAGGAATGGAAACTACACGAACTTCAACAATTACTTCCCGGACACATTGTAGAGAAGGTACAATTAATTCAAATTCCTAAAAATCCAATAAGCGATCGACTTTTTTGGGCTCCAAGCAAAAACGGATGGTTCTCAACGTCATCTGCCATTAAACTGATAACTAAAGAGGACACACTGAACCCTAGCCTGAATAACTGGATCTGGAAATTGGATACTTTCCCTAAAGTAAAGAACTTCTTATGGAAGATTGACATGAATGGGCTACCAACAAAAGCAAGACTCAGCGAAAACCATATAGCAACGCCGGGCGGCTGCTTGATGTGTAACTGCGTATATGAAGACTCGACTCACCTCCTAATAAGATGCCCACATACATTGGAAATAACAAGGAATATAAATCCTAATCTCGAACAAACTCTTCGAAACTATGACCCGGAAAACAAAAGTCCTCGACAAGTAATGTATGAAATTAGACAACAATTAGGAATGGAAGGTTTCTCAAAACAAGCAGTGATCTAGTGGAGTATTTGGTTCCAACGAAATAAATTAGTTTTCCAACAAGCACCAAGTGACCCCATTCCAGATCTTGCCTTATTCATACGGGCGCAATTACAATCATGGGAACGCTCTAAACGATGGAAAGAGGATGAGGAAGATGATGTTAGAACCAATAACAACCTCCGCAATCTTAAGACAAAGAAAATGATTAAATGGCACAAACCAGATGAAGGATTTGCCAAACTTAACTTTGATGGGTCGAAATTGTCCAATGGAAGCACGTCGGCAGGATCGATTTTGAGAGATCGATTTGGTAACCCGATATCTGTAATAGCTAGAAAATATGGAGATATTTCAGTCCTTAAAATAGAAGCTCTGGCGCTCCGAGATGGTATTCAGGAAGCAATAAAAAAGAACATTCGAAAACTAGTTATTGAAGGCGACAACATTACAATCATGCAAGCAGTCCAAGGATCTAAACAATGTCCCTGGGAAATTGAAAGAATTATTTCTGACCTTCTCGTATCCTTACAAGGATTCGAGTTAGTACGCTTTTCTCATGTAGGCAGGCTCTGCAACACTGTGGCCGACAAAATTGCTAAAATGGGCCACAGTCTCCCAGGAGAAGCTATTGGTAACCTTCCAGAACTTCATGTTCTCATCCGTCAGGATGCTCTAGGGCGCCCCCCATAATGGGGAGGTGTCCTAATTCTTACCGATTCAAAAAAAAAAAAAAAAAAAGTGATTACTACCCACTCACGCCCCCTAGATCTGCCAGTGCATCTGACGATCATTTTCTATGATGATGAAAATTTGAAATGTTAGCAAACAATTGATGGATATTTCATATACTAGCTAGTAGAAATTTCTCTATAAATTTAGAGTTCGTTTTAAAGTTATCCCAAATATATATCTTGATAATGAAAAATCAATTTTATTATGACGTGGATGTCTTACAAGAAGCCTAATTTGGAAAGATCCCGTGAATGTTTTATTTAAAGTATTTGTTACAATTTTTTCCAAAATACTTTGTAATTTTATTTTAATGAGACCAATATTATTTTCAATAATCGAAAAAATTGCAAATGAAAGGCGGTAACAAAGGCATAATGCTCATTCCCATCAGGAGCGAGGCCACATGAACGACTACTCGTTGTGAGGCATCCGACGTCTAAAGGACACCTCAAAGAGTCAATTGCCACGAACAAGGAACAATCGAGCAATATATGCAAGGCCGCCTAAGAAAGGACAACGACGCTTTGATGGTTTTCTTTGATGACGTTCTCATGGACGTTCAACTCGGGCACGAGCAAGCCAAGCAGTGGCGCGTCAATGCCTAGCTAGGAGCGCACGACTTCGATGTAAAAAGGAGCGTAGGGGACGCCTCGAAATGGTCAAAATAAAGGATAGTTTTTTTTTGTCACATCAAGCAATCATGGTCCATGTCCAAATTCACCATTGTCAAACTCATCAAGTTTAATGTATTCATGATGATCTCAGTGATTGATCCTAATCGTTACTTCCTTTTTGATGTCTTCATCTTGTGTTAACATAATGTAGTTACTTTCAAGAAATAAACGCCAACTTTCGCTTTGATAGAGCAAGGACGATGACGATATAAATTATTATACAAATTTATTCTTGCATAACTATAATTTATTGATTGGCCTACAATACAAAAATCTCATTGTCAAATCATGAGAACAGGCCAAATTCAACCTTAATTCTCTCTTGTTTTGAATTCCTATTTGTTGGCCTGTCAATTGTTAATTTTTATTGAAACTCCACCCCCGTTCAGAAAGGGGACTCTTCTTATCAGAACCATGTTAGGTAAAGCAGCCTTGTTAGTTGGTTGGATTAACCCATAACTGGGATTGTGGTTGATGATTGAATTGTGCTTTATCAGTCTAAGATAACGTGTTGATACAAAACCCTTTGTAAATGCCAGTTTACCAAATAGAGTGCAACTGTGCAACAATGCCATTTTTCAAAATACGGTAAATGCCATTTCACCAACTACAAGCTCAAATTCTAGTCAACAATGCACTTGATAAAATTCTCGGTTAAAATCAAGCTGATCCATTAAGCTTCTTCTGTTAATATTGTTGTGTTAATATTGTTGTTAGTATGCCTTGAATCTAAATCACGCACTGTGACAAGTAGTACGGGGCTCTCAGCCAGAGGGTGTGTCGCCCTCCTAGACCCCTTGACTCGCTGAGCGAGGGGTCCGGGCGGCGGAGTAATCCCTGGGTCAAACCCTATATTATGTTTTCTGTTTTATGGGTCTGTCGCAGTTTATTTGTAACTAGGGTTTTTGAATCACTATATAAACTCTCCATAAATCCTAAAACTCTGTCATCTGAATTCTGTCTTCCATAATAATATAACGATTGTCTGTCCGTGGACGTAGGTAACACACTGTTATCGAACTACATGAATCTTTGTGACGGTTGTGTTTATTGTTCTTGTTCGATCTCTCGTTACAACATCTGCATTACAATATCAAGGCTAAAAAATATGACCCATTTTTTACCTCTTCATTGTGACAAAAGAATTTAGCCGAACATGACTCAATAGGCAACTTTCATGAGTAGAAGAATTTCATGAGAAATCCATCCATGGTAGTCACCCATCCTCGTATAATGCAAGTGCACAGTGGCGGAGGGCCGGGAGGGGGGAACGGTGGAGGTTGGGGCGCCCCCACCGGTGGCTGGAGGAGCGGTATTATATATTAGAGTCGCCCCCAAGGCTAGGGCGGGGATGGAGGTAGAGTAGAAGGTTGGAGGTTCAGGAAATCGATCAGTTGTGTCGCCCGTCGAGATTTGCCGTATTGTCCGAGGTTGAAGATGCCGGTTGCCGATGAAGGAGGCCTTTTAAAATTGAACTTGTAGCACTAGAGAAGCAATTAATAAAACAGGCTGTAAGCCTTCGGGCATTTAGTCAAACGGTTAGGCCTCCAAGGGTAGTACCCAGAGGTCACCGGTTCGACTCTCATGGGCAGTGCCCTCAACCAAAAAAAATAAAACAGGCTGTAAGGGTTTTAAGTGTTAATATATATGTACTGGGTATTTGGGCCATGCTCACTTAAATTCAATTGGGCCTAAAATAAGATAGATCTCTTGTAAAAAATTAACCCAGATTCAATCAATATATATATATTATAAAAGCCGACCGTTTTTGAGCCACCACGTTGATTCTGGCCCCACCACATATTTAACCAAAATAATTTTTAAAATCTTTTTTAAATAACTACCATAAATCGTATCTTTGTGGCCACCTATTAAAAATTACTTGAGGATAAAACAAAAATTAACTACCATTAAATCATATCACGTTATCATATCACGTTTTCTTATCTACACTTTGCAAATCATATCTACACTTTTAATTAACCTTAATTGCCTAACTGGCCATAAATCATATACGCATCAAATAATTTATGAGGATAAAACATTTGCAATATCTACGCATAATATATCAAATAATTGTTGAAAACAATTGTTTTTTTAAGTCTTTAAATTAACTACCATAATTCCGCCTATTTAACTACCATAAGCCGACCGTTTTCGAGCCACCGCGTTGATTCTTGCCCCACTGCATATTTGATAAAAAGAGCTTTTATTTATGTTATTTCAATTAATCTATTATATTTCTTATTATATATTTATGTACAAGATATGATCAAAATTTTAAATTTTGGCAAGATATTCTATCTTTTTAACATATCACTTGGACCCACCGTATTTTTGATAAAAAAAAACGTTTTTAATTGTGGTATTTCAATTAATTTGATAAAATTATATTATCTATTTATGTAAAATATATATTCAAGTTTTTGAATTTTGGTAAGATATTCTATCTTTTTTAATTTATCACTTAATTGAAAAACATGAATCTAATATACATCTTGAATTTTCAAAATATAATTACTATGAAATAATTATATTTGATTTACTTATTTAAATTTTTATATCTTGATAACGTACATCTTTTTCATAATTTTTACTTATTTACAAAATTATCCCACAATTTTTCTCAAATTATACAAACGACCCTTATTTTCCTAAGAGTATGCACAATGATTGGCCATTTTTTGGTCTTCACAATAAAAAAAAATAATAAAAGTGAAAAATAGTTGTTAGGTTGGATGATGGCCGGTCATATCTATGCCCAAAATTTGTTTTGGTCTTTCTACCACCAATTAACACATGGAAATAAATTGGTAAATAAAAACATTAAGATAATAAAAAATTTATTTCAATTCGATATGGAAGGAAAGGATATTGTTTTTTAACTTGATGATCAATTTGAATTGGTCAACCAATAAATGTACTATAATACAAACATACAAGTGGTCGTTTTGAACTACCACATTAACTTTGACCATACGGCCCAACCTCATATATAAAAAAACTAATTTTTATTATTCGCATTATATAGGGTTTTCCTATTGAATTTCTTCTTATCTACTTATAACAAAAAGCTTTTTTCAATTATTAATTCTTAAAGCATTACAGGGAAAAATCTTTTAGAAACATATTAATAAAAATCTATGAATATTGGATTCAACTTATTTATTTAATACAAGTAAATTTGTGGTTTTCGACATTTCTATTAAATTTATATAAACTTTATCGATTTATCAGGTGATCATTTTTTTAACTATATTTACATTTATTATAGTCGTTATTAATATATGATAAAAATTGCATGTAAAATATCAATTTAATTTATTATAATCAGGTTTAATAAAAATATATAAATGAGTGAAAAAATTATGTCTTATATATATATTTTGGATTATATGAACTTTAAAAACAACATCACTCTTTTTAAAAGATAAAAACATGTCCATATAATAAAACTTATATAATATTTTCCATATAAATATTTAATTATAAAATATATAATCCTTTTTTAATATTTTTAAATGAAATAGTCATGCAGGGCACGTCAGGTTAAGCTAGTTTAGATTAAAATTGAATTGAGAAGCATTAGCGAAACACGTTTATTTGTGTGAGTTGTAAATTGTAAATTCTAATTTTTTATGTGATTGTTTAATATCTACTTTGTATTTATATTGTCTCTTAAATTTGATTTGAGCTTCAAATTTACATTGTTTTGTATTTTATCAAGTTATTGAGTTAGATTAGTGTCTTATGACTAATTTGGGTGGATAGAAATATAAAATTTGGACCATACCCATTTTACGTTTGTCTCCATTAGCTTCTTGAAATAATATCACACCAGTAAAAATAAAAATAAAACAAAAGAAAGAAGCGGCGAGTGACCTACTTCTACGAGCCGTTGATCGGCGACTACTACTATGGGCAAGGCCATGAAACCCCACCGGGCCATACTAAAAAAAGATATAAAATATGGCCCATATTTAAAATATATAAAATAGGGCTCATATTTGATTAGTACTTTTTTTGGTCGAAACTAATTGATTAGCACTTAGTACTAGTAGTGTAAAGAAAGATAAATTAAATAAAATATATAAAATAGGGGCCATGTTTAAAAATAAAACAGGAATACACTAATTGAATAATAGTAAAAAAAGATAAATAAAACAAAAGATATAGAATAAGGTTCATATGTAAAATGAATATGGTTAACGTGGAGTGGTGGGATTTGAACCTAAGACCTCTTTAATAAAGGTAAGAACACCTTTCCACCAGACGACCAAATTACAATTTATAATCTTTTAACCCTTTTTACATATACTACTCCCTCCGACCCATTAAGTTTGTCCATATTTCCGTTTTTGACGTCCCGGAAAGTTTGTCCACAATTCAATTCTTTCCTTTTATATCACTAATTTTTTACATTTCTACCCTTATGCAATCACCCCTTTTACACACTTTTATCTCCTTCTTCTCCCCCAATACACTCTCTTCCCATTAAATTCATATCAATCCACATACCTTAAGTGTAAAAAAGACACATTTTTAAATCAAAAAAATTACATATTCATAATTAATGGATTTTTTGCAACAAATCAACACCCACATTAATACATTTGTGATTTAATTTTTGAATGGGATTTACACAGCTCCATTAATGGTCATTTGTAGGGTGTGGTTCTGGGCTATTTTTGGACCTTTCCTTGCTCCTCCTTCAACGATATATGCCTCCTTCTCCCCCCTTGTGTATGGAATCAATTTGTGTATAGAATCAGATCTGATCCCTCCGTGTCTTCCTCCTCCTTCAACGCTGGCTCCTTCTCCCCTTCCTTCAGATCTGACCCCTCTGCCGCCGCCCTCTCTCTCTCTCCCTCTCCCAGGCGGCGGGGTGCCCAGTTTCCCTTTCTCTCATTGAAGATGATGGTCGGTGATGCCCGGTTTTTTCTGGTCACCCCTTTTTCTTTTTGGATTTGTGCAAAAAATTTTGCCCCTTTTTCTCGTCGTTCCATTAGCACAACCACCGGAAAATACCCCGTTGAAGAAGATGGTCGAAGAAGGCACCGGGTGTTGAAGAAGATGGTCTGAGCCGAGGGTAGGAGAAGAGGGTAGAGTTAAAAGAAAGGGGTTGAAACAAAAGCAGGGTTAAGATAGTAAATGTGTATTTGAGCTTGACTATTCCCTTTTACTCATTTGCAATCTTTTAACCAGGAGAAGACACGTTAGGCTTCTTTTAGTTTCTTAAAAACTGTGTTTTTTGCAATTGTGGACAAACCAAGTGGGACAGAGGGAGTACATTTTAAAAATTTTGGGCCCTAAAATTTATGGGCCCTGGGCCTGCACCCACTTTGCCCCACCCCCTAGGCCGGCCGTGCAACCTAATCGTCCACTACATGCTCCACCGCCGACTATAGATCAACCGCACGCCCCTTCCCCGCCGCCAACATCCGTCGCTTCCACTCCGACGACTACGTCGACCACCACCACCTCCCTCTCCGTCTCCAACCACTCCCACTCCCGATACCTCAAGTGCTTCAACGTCGGCGATAATTGCCCCGTCTTCCCCGGCCTCTTCCCTTTCTACCAGGCTTCCGTCGGCGGATCCATCGACGCTGCCGTCAAACTCAACCGCCAGGACGCCGATATTACGATAAATTGGCTCGGCGGCTTGCACCACGCCAAGAATTCGGAGGCTTTCAGATTCTGCAATGTCAATTTGTCTCGCTACATCTTCGCTCTTCGTTCCCTCTTCTTTCTTTCTTTCTTTCTTTTTTTTTTATTTTTACTGGTGTGATATTATTTTAGAAAGTTAACGGAGACAAATTGAAAGAAGGGCACGATCCGAACGTTTTCAAAATCTTGTGGGCATTTTGCAAAATAAGTTTATTTTGAGAGCACTATCTGGAAAATCCCAAAATTCAGGAGCACCATCCGGAATTTCCCAATTAATTTTCTAGAATCTTTATAAAAGGATAAAATATCTCTTTACCTAAAATGAAAATTGTTATTATAATTAAAATTAAAATTTTTATTTTCTTCGGATACCAAAATTAGATAAGATAAGATATCAAGTAGATATAAAAATAATTTTTCAAAAGAGACAACTGAAAAAATAAAATCAATATCTTATTATTTTATTCAACCTTGATGACGTAATACAAACTTTAAGAAAGACTTGCGTTGGAATTTAGTGTACTCCTTCAATAGAATCGTTGTACGTACTACTTTGATTCAACCTTTATTTAACGTCTTCATTGAATCATTGTACTACTTTGATTGAATTTACAAATTTAGTAGACTTATACAAGTGTAACCAATGTTCTAAGAGTATTGCCAACGGTGCCCCAAATGTTGGTCTTCAAGTAAAAAAAGTAATAAAAAATTAATAAAGGGAAGAAAAGTGAGGAAGTTTGGTCATGGGAATGACCAAAAGCAAATTTGGTCTTTTAATGGTATGGTGCCAAGTGTACAATTTTTTTATAAAAATAATTTACTTTTAAAAAGAGAAGAAAGAAAATTAATATAATATATTGATGGCCAAAAATTTTGATCCACCACTAATTATACTCTAAAAAACGCTAGGCGGAGAGGAGCCGCCTAGCGCCTAGGCGGGTTAAACGGTTGCCTAGGCGGCCTAGACGGACTCCTAGGCGACCGGGTTAAAAGGCTAGACAGATGAGAACCGCCTAACATCCAAACGGGGCCTAGAAGAGATTTTTAGAACACTGAGTTTAACTATAATCCAAAATAAACAAAAATCTCTTGTCACATCGTAACAATGCCACATCATAAGAAGAAGTCAAACCCAATCTTTCTCATCTTGCATTCATTCTTCTGTGCTTGTCACTTGTCACTTGGTTGGATTTACTCATACTCCGATGGCCATTACTGATTTCACATTTTCACCCATAGCAAGTATGGGCACCCTGATGGGATAGAATAGTTCTGACTTCTGACCTTGTAGTCGATCTGGAGCAGTTTTTTTTTTTTTTGCTACTGACAAGATTAATTCAATGGCCACCCATACATAGCAAGGCTTGTACAGTATTTTTTGTTGTTGCAATAGTGGGGGGCCGGAGGTCGATCTTGTATTATTTTTTCTGTTAATCGGGCCGAGCTCAGGTCGGTCGATTGGGTCGATTTATGTCCGGTCATTTAAGGTTCGGGTTGGATTGTTTAGGGATTAATAGCAGATCACATGTTAATCAGGTCGGGTAGATAACGAGTCTTAGGTTGGTACGTTGCGAGTTTTCGGATTGGGTCGAATCAAACCAACAGGTCAAAGGTATCGAATATTTACTATCATTTGAATAATATTCTATTTAAATGATACAATAATAGGAAAATATTATTTTTATATATTTTGATAAAAGAATATGATATAATTGTTTTTAAAAATGTTACATCATGCCAACCCAACGGGTTCAGGTTCAATCGGATTGGGTTCAAATTAAATTGGGCTCGGGTTCAGCCGAGATGGGTCAAAACGGAGTTCGAGTTCAATCGAATCGGGTTAAAAATAGGTTCCGGGTCTAAATTTTTGATTTAAAACCCGAAAATTTTGGATCGAGTCAAATTGAATTTACGGATCAGGTCAGCTTTTAACAGGTTTTAATAGTAGCAAGACACAAGTTACTCAAAAATGACGGGCTCCAGATTGGGGAGTCTATGTTATACAATCAAGGGTGCCCATAGCTATGGGTGGAAACAGTCGAGGCCTCCATAATTGGACTAATGTTTGATGATTAAATTATGTTTATTCAATCTTTTTTTGGTCATCAAGTGGGCTAAAGCCCTAAGTTTTATTAGCTTAAATCATGAATAATAAGAGGTATAATAGGAGGAGGAGCATCTGCTAACAAAACGTAGTCCTGATCACACTCAAAGGAGAGTTTAGAAAGACCATCAACAACTTTTTTCTAAGACCTAGAGATATGATTAACTACCACTTTCCAATTGGGATCCTGAATTAGCAAGAGACAGTTGTGTGATGACAAAAAACACTCAAATGCCTTTTTACCAAACAAATGGTCAAATAGGCAACCCTAAGTAGTGGATGATGAGAAGATTGGTTCAACATATAGAAGTTTGAGGGTGTCCTTGATCCGTTGGTTGCTTATGGTATAGCCATCCTCATACTTATATACGTAACCAGCCAAACGAGCTAAATTGTGAATTCTCATTAACAAGGGCTTTGGAATAACGAAAGTTGTTGAAGGCTGGAAAATCTCTACATCTAAATCCTTCCATCCATCTTCTATTATAGCATTGATCGCCGTACACGCTTCTTCTTTAAACACGCCATATTTTTTCATGTAACAATGTACCGCCCCTACTACATGGTCTCTGCTCTTACTGTCAGTCTGTCCATACACAAAAAATAATGCACAATAAAAAAAGTATATAAATATCAATATATATTTCCTCGTATACGCATTAAGTACAAATAACACATAAATCTGGTTAGACGTCGTCTTAAAACCAATTGGAAATCAAAATGTCAGCTCACAAACTTATATACTAGACAATTTTTTTTCTTCTAAAATCTCGATATGGGATGTACATATTACTATTATATTTTCATAGTACCTACAACTTACCTCATAATCAGCCATGTCGTCCAGACATCTTCCAATGATGCTTGTAGCTCTTATTGGGTTTTCATGCTTACAAACCAAGTCAAAAGTCTTTCTTGCTAAACCTTCTTCGACTTCATTTTCAAGAAAAGAAAAGCATATTGTCAAAGCCGCGGCAGAACTTCTAATAGCATTTTCCGTATACTCTTCGTATGTTGGCACATATTTTGCTTCACGCCAATGCGCTTCATGCAAGTAAGCTTTGCAAATATGTTTTACCTACAAATTAAGGATAAAAACATTATTATAATATAAACAATCCTATAATCTGGATATATTAATAATCCTTCTCATTTCTCCACACATGTTTGTTAACTCAAAAACAAAAACAAAAAGGTGGTAGATTTTGTTTCATTAGACTTGGGATAGGGAGATCACGAAAAATGACACGCAATCATGAAATTATTTTTTAGGTATCTCTCGGTATGAATTGAAGGAGAGATCAATATTTGAGTACTAAACTTGAGGCTTAATTATTTGATAAAATGACGCGAAATCACCAAAAATCTTATTTTTATGTATACTCACCTCACATTTTAGATACTCAAAATAGTTTATTCCCCCAAATTTGGCCACATCATCTTCGAGATCCTTGACTACATCATATACTATTTCAAAAAATTCCTTCATATAAGGGGGAAGTTGAAGAGTGAAACCTTTGTCCCACCTAGGTGAAGATCAAAACAAGAGCATTTGTTAATTGCAACGAGCTTTTGAAAGATATATATTGTTATACTCTCTCTGTCCCTAAATGTTTATTCTTTTTTCATCACAAAAAAGGATGTATATATTGAAATTACGATATAAATATACCTCTCAATGACTTTGGTAAAAACTTCAAGCTCGTCAATGGTGCCAAATGCATCATAAATGTCATCTAGAATAGTAAATATTGCGAAGCACTTGTTATAAATCTTCCTAGCAGTGGAGAACTTGCTTCGTGAAAGGTTCCTATGCTGAAGAAGTGAGATTCCAGTGTTCTATATCTTGCGAATGGAAATCTCTCCGTGAAATTGAATCTTTGCTTCCACCTAATTATTTTTCAAAATAAGTGCATTGCACTAAAATTAATAATCAACTCATTTAACCCCTGTACCCTACCACGTACGGACAAACATAATCAATTTAAGATAAGAAAAATATTTTACCTACAAAATTCATTTATTGAACATTTTTTTGTATATGATCAAAAGTTTAAACTCTCGAAATAAATATATAAGATTTTAACCTAATAAATCTTGTTAGATAAGGTGTAACAAATCATTAAAGTAAATTATTCATAATATTTAACTACTTTAATAAATATTATTATACTAATATTTTGATATTTTTTTGGATAAAATATTACTGCTTGATCTCCATCAAAGATATTGTTTGATCATATTTTATTTGATAGGTCTTACTTTGTAAATATAACCTTTAAGAATTGTACAACTTGTTTATAGATATTATTTAAGGATATTAGCTAATCAATAAAATACACTAGCATGCATATAACACAATATGAACAGTTTTGCCATTAAGCTTATGAAAAATTGTTTCATTTATTACCTTAAATTGTTATTAAATTATTTATAATCAATAAAACATAATGTATAAACATATTATAATCATGATAGGTAAGTGATTCCTTGAATATGAGTAAGTAACTTATGAGTTCATTAATACGTACATAATCAATAAAGTATTATGCATACGACGCACTATAATCATGCATACCACACAATATGATCATGTGTATAAGTACTTAGTTTTCGATTTTCTATAACTACGAGATTTTGGAAATCTTCTCTCTATAATTAAGATTAAATTTCATCATTTTATTATTTTTAATTTAGATCCAATGATTATAATTATTTACTTTACACCACTGTAAGCTATTAAAGTAAACTATTGATATAGTATCAATCGAAACTAAATCTATATATGATTTTTTACATAGTCATGCTATTAATCAGGGGCGGAGCTAGGGGGGGTCCTGGGGGGTCCGGTGACCCCTCTCCCCCCAGTCCGGTGTATATGTTATAGTATAAATTTTTATTAAATGGAGGTATTATATATATAGTTGGGGAATAAATATATCCATAGAACAATTAGCACAACTGGTAACGTTTGAGCATTTATTAAAATCGACCCGTGTTCAATTCTTGGTAGAGGCGGAGGGCAATTTTTTTTGTCTTGCTGTATTAGCGTACATTCCCTTTTTTTTTAATTTGTTGGTCCCATCATCCCATATTCCCATGTAAATATGTAATCCCCTTTCTTATAAGAGTGTTTTTTTGTTCTAAAAATCCCCCTTCATTTTTTTAAGCAAAAACATCCCCTTTCTTATTTGTAAACTAACCATATTTTAAACTTATCATCTTCCAATCTTCCATGCCCTAAGCTTTTATTTATTTCCTAATTCATTTTACCATCATTTTTTTTCATTTCTTGTTTTGAGCTTAAACTAATGTCAAGAAAATACTACTATTTATTATTTAATTTTTAATACGATTTTCGTACAATGTGCCCTTAGGGCACAAAATAGAAAGAATTTATAAATTTTAAATTTTTGGTTTCTCTAATTTCTTTATGACGGGTTCACTATTTCCATTTTAGGGTTTTAGTTTTAGTTTTTTGTATGCTTATTATGTGTCCTTAGGGCACAAAATAAAAAAACAGATTTTAATATCATATATTTCAATCGTGACCCCCCTTCATAAAAGCTCCGGCTCCGCCACTTCTATTAATCGAGTACGAACCTTGTAATCTCCTTAAGCTCTTCCTTGTATAGTGATTGGAGAAGATCAAAGTCTAACTTTGCAAACCTCACTAGACTTGTATTGTGGCATGGATCTTGTTCATAAAAGGAGATATAGTGTCTAGTTTCCAATCGAATTACACCCCTTTGATTCGGATACTTTAGAGCTCGCTTAATTTGTGTTGACAATGGACGATTTGCTTGTTCTTGAGCAATGGCCTCTAGGTGATTCTTTGTGAACTCTTGTGCCTTTTCAAGTATGTCTTCTCCATGTGCTTTTATGTAAGAAGCCTCATACAAGCATAGCATTGTTATGGGATCCTCCTTTAACGATTCTAAGAAATCTCCATTCTCATCTAGGAATCCTTCGAACACGTCTGTTTATAAGTCCGAAACAATTATTCACCCAATATATAATCATATGAAAATTTCCATAATTAAATGAGATTTTCTATTCACTTTTTATCAACCGTCGTACGTTTTAATCTATGTCTTAAGAGGATCTCCTTGAGAAATAAAAGAAAAACATATCTATAAAACAAATTCTCCATCTAAAAAAATGTTCCATTTATTTGGATAATATCCATATGTTTTCTATATTTTTTATCCTTATTTTTCATTATAGAGAATTAGATAGTGAATTTATTGAGGCAAAAGTGACTCAAAATCCTCTAAATTCCTCAATTTCTACAAAATGGAGAAGCTTGCGGAGATACTCAATAAGCTTCCCGATTTTGAAAACTAAAACGTCGGAAAAAAATATTTAAATCTTTAAATAAATAAAAATAATAAATCTTTCTAAATTAATATGCTTATTCTATAGTACCCTAGGGATATAGTATAAAAAAGGAGTTTCACCTATCAAAGTGACATATACATAAATTATTCGTATTTATTTACATATATGGTGTAGGGAAGAAACACGTACTTGATGTTATGTAGTAGCGATGTTGTCTAAGCATTCGAAACATAAGTGAAGTGTTGTAAAGGTCAAGACCCTTCATTTTTTGGATGCATGCTTTGTCACTCTCATAGATTCGTTCCAAGTTCTTCTCTATTAATGTCTCAAAATGGTAAGCCACCCCAAGTCGTTCAAGCACATCAACCAATTTGAGAAATTGTATGGGCTCTTCCCTTAGTGCCAACAACTCTTTTTCGAATTGATCCTTTAGCAATGTATGCTCTTGTTCCTTCTTCTTACGGATCTCCTACAATGATTAAGCACGTAGAAGAATATATTGGACCAAGATGAATATATAAAAGCATGTATTGACATTGATCGAGGAGTTCTCGATCGTATATAAGGTCTTTCTCTACTAAAATAATTACAAAATAAAAACTAACTTGTTTGTGAGAAGGGTCTTTAAGAGTCTCTCAAAAAAAGAAAAAGATTATGAGGGACAATTTCTAAATCGAGTATGAATATTATATTTATAAGAGACTCACTTGGGTTTCGATCTCCCAATGGAGATGCCCTAAGAATTTTATGTCCACTCTAATCATAGATTGTTGAGAAATATTTGACATTTATCCAGCATCGAGAAGCAAAAAGAAAATAGATTTTTTCTTTTTTTTTGGTTGAGGGTATTGCACATGAGAGTCGAACCGGTGACATCTGAGTACTACCCTTAAAAGCTTAACCGCTTGACTAAATGCCCGAAGGCCAAGAAGAAAACAGATTAATGTATACTTAATTATAATTTTTTTATTACAAGCGATGAAGTTGATGCATAAATTATAAATGTAAACGTATTATACCTCATTTTCCGGAGTGTAATGAAGGAAAAAGTCTCCCCAAACGTCGGGTTCAAAATGGGCTAGAGGCCTAACTTTTTCTAGTTTTGATTCCTCCTTGGGTGCATGATCTATAGTTTTTGGTTTTGCACACGACCTATAGCCATGATATTGCTTACCTCTTGAGCTTAGCAATGGTAAATTGATCGGTTTTGGAAGGGTAATAAGGGGAACAGGTTGCCCATATGGAGTTGGACTTAAAGTCATTGTAATGTTGCATCCTAGAGAAGCCATGGTTGAGTGAAACTTGCTACTTGGCTAGTAGTAGTTTAGAACTAGATGGGTCAAGTAAAGTGGAATGAACGAATAGAATTACCGGCTTTTTACAGTAGTTTGATTTTACAGAAATTTCGCGTGGTGCCCTCTAGTTTAAGACAATTTTGCATGGTACCCAATTAGTTTTAAATTTTCACGTCGTGCCCTTCACATTTAAATAAATTTTGCCCCATGCCCTCTTGAAAGTTAATTAATGGTATGTTTGGTAAACATATGAGTTTTTAGTTGTAAGTTTTTTAAAAACTCAAATCATTTTTTAGTTTGGAAACTTCAAATTGTAAAAATGGTTTTTGATTGTGTTTTAAAAAGTTATAGTGACATAAAAATTCATAATATTTTATATCCTAACAAATTAATATTATTTTATATCCTAAAAATTAATATAATATACATTAGATAATGTTATAATGATGAGTTATATGATTGTGGTGGTGTAAAGAGAGGTGGAGGTTGGTGACGACAATGGTGGTGGTGGATGTGGTGGCGATGATGGTGGTGGATGTGATTGCGACGACAATGGTGGATCTAGTGGCAACGACGGTGGTGGCAGCGGTGGCGAGGACGGTGGCGGCGGCGGAGGTGGCGGCAACGGAGGTGGCGGGGGCGGCGGAGATGGTGGCGACGAAGATGGCGGCAACGGGGGTGACCATCAATAATGTAATATCATATCGATGATGGTACCGGTAAAAGCGAATATGATTTTACTTTTTTAAAACATGATATTGTGGTTTCTAATTGAGTTGTGAAAATATAAAGGGATCTTCATTTTCACAATAGTTTTACCAAATAAGTGTTGTTATATTGTTATGAGTTAAAAACTAAAAACTGAAAACTTATATGGTTACCAAACAAACTCTAAATTTTGTTTATTCTTGTTTTTGTTTTTGCATAAAAACATAAATTTTGGTTTTGAAATAATGATAAGTTTTCACTCTTTCTTATCAGTTCTTTTCTCCAATGATATATTTTTTTTGTTATCGTTATGAAAGTTCAATTTTGTTTTTTTCTTGTTTATGTCTTTGGATAAAAACATAAATTTTGGTTTAAAGAATGATTACTTTTCACTCTTATCAACTCTTTTCTTCAAAATTTTGTTTTTAAAATAATAATAAAAATATAATGATAATTTTTCACTCTTTTTTCTTTTAAAATAATGATACATTTTTTCATTTTTGTTCTTGGATAAAAACATAAATTGTGTTTTATATCTACCCTTACTTAGTTCTTTCTATATTTAGTGGAGTATATTTTACGCGTCTATTTTTTGTGGTGAGGCTACGTTGATGGACATCACATTAATTCATTACAATAATTCATCAACGAAAAAGACATTGCAATAATCTACTTTTGGCAACACGCGTCTATATTTTTGTGGTGAGGCTTACGTTGACATTTGGCTCTGTTTTTTTTTTTTGTTTTTTTGCCCTCTTTTTTTGTTCAATCTGTAATATCCACAAAACCAATAAATAGTGTTTATGGCAGCCCATGCCCTGGCTAGAATAAATTCTTTCTATTAAAATGGATGTTCAAATTTAATTATAACAGTACCTGCTTACCTATTTATGTGTTTCATTTAAATTTTAGTTAATTAAAAAAGAAATTATCACAGAAAAATGAAAAAAAAAACGATGAAGCCTATCTTTATGGCAGCCCATGCCCAGGCTCCTCTCGCCCTCATCCACCCGGACCACACCGCCGCCGACTCCCTAGACGTCTCTGCCGCCCCGACCAGGCCGCCTCCTACACACGCTCCGCGTCCACGATATTAGACGTCGTCCTTCCTCCCCATTTTCTGTTCAGAGATTCTCGTTCTTTAATATTATTTTTTAATTGAAAAGTACCAAGAGATTTAATTATAAAAAAGCCCAAGAGGACTTTTCTTATAATTTAACCAAAATAAGGATAATTATTAATTTACCAAATATCTCGATAATTTTTTTTTGATTAAAATATATTATCTATACTATATATTAAAGCCCGAGAATTTCGAGCCTCCACGTTAATTCTGGCCCCATCACATGTTAAATTCATTATAAATCAATTATCTATTCTCATATGTATCTATCTATTTACCATATATTGACATAGCAGAATAATATCTATATTCATAATCTATCAAAATAATTTTTTGATATCTATCAGAATAGTATCAAAAAAATTAACACAATTAACAACAATATTGATTGAGCACAATTAAATAACATGTACGTTATTCATCAAATACCGTTGTTTACATTATTTTGATAAGTTAATTAAACATGTGGGACACTGTTTATGTAATCTTTCCTTCAAATTCAGGAATTAACGTGCACATTATTTTGATCAAGCCGTCGTGTTATATACCATGTCTGTCGCGATCAAGCCGTAATGTACTATATATTAAGGTCGAGAAATTTCGAGTATCCATATTAATTATGGCCCCACTCTTTTAACAATTCTTAATGTTTTATTTTTCTTAATTATCTAATCTTTAATTTTATTTTATTTTCTTACCCATCTAATATCTATCTTTGAAGGCATACTATTTATCTTAATATTTTCTTAATTATCTAATTTTAAATTTTATCTTTATTTTTACTCATCTAATATCTATCTTTAAAATTTATTTTTGGATATTCTATTATGTGTACGGGCTCATAAAGAGATTATTAATAGATTTTATCAGTATACCATGCCCATCGTGCCATCTAATAGATAATATTAGAGAGCAAATATTTTAGATAATCTATATCCATAATCTATCAAAACAATTTTTTGATATCTATTAGAATAATATCAAAAAAATTAACACAATTAACAACAATATTGATTGAGCACACAATTAAATACCATGTAAGTTATTCATCAAATACCATGTACATTGGATTTGTTTTTTTTTTCCTTTCATTAGGGTACGTTATTTTTGTCTTCTACGTTGAAATCCCATGAACATTGAAAAATTATTATTAATCGTGTCCCATACAGGGTACGGGTAATAATCTAGTTATTATTATAATGTGGGTGTCTTACTAGAAGTCTAATTTGGAAAGATCCTGTGAATGTTTTATCTATACTACTTATAATATAAAGCGGAGACAATGTCTTAACAAAAATTTGCGACACGTGTCATTTCTATAATAAAATAATCAGTTGGGCCCTCCTTTATATAAATTAGGTAGTTAGAATCTCATATAATCTTATCCCATCAAAATTGTTTAAAATTTACCAGAAATTATATATATCACTTACTAAAAATTAGTTATAATCTTTTGATAAATATTATTATTTAATAAAACATGATATTTATCATAAAGTAATATATATGATCCTATAATACGAAGATAAATATATATGATCCTATAATTTTAACATGATCATTGGCATTTCAAATCTATATATAAAATTGGATTTATAATCACATTACCCGTACATGGTACGGGGGTTAAACTAGTTTAGAGTATTTTTAAAAATATCTTTTCACCATATTTTGTGATTTTATTGTAGTTAGACCATCATCATTTTTTATTACTTACAAAATTGCGAAAAAGGGCATGAAAGGCGGTAGCAAAGGCATTAACGCTCATTCCCATCAGGAACGAGGCCGCATGACTGCTCGTTGTGAGGCATATGAGCAGTTCTTGGAGCATTTGGCGTCTAAAGGACACCTCAAAGAGTTCATTGCCACGAACAAGGAGCAATCGAGCAATATATGCAAGGCCGCCTAAGAAGGGACAACGAGGCTTTGATGTCGATCTCATGGACGTTCAACTCGGGTACGAGCAAGCCAAGCAATGGCGCGTCAATGCCTAGGATCGCACGACTTTGATGCAAAGAGGAGCGTAGGAGGATGCCTCGACATGGAATAAAGGATGGTTTTTTTTTTGTCACATCAAGCAATCATGGTCCATGTCGAAATTCACCATTGTCAAACTCATAAAGTTTAATGTATTCATGATGATCTCAGTGATTGATCCTAATCGTTACTTCCTTTTTGATGTCTTCATCTTGTGTTAACATAATGTAGTTACTTTCAAGAAATAAACGCCAACTTTGGCTTTGATAGAGCAAGGACGATGACGATATAAATTGATATACAAATTTATTCTTGCATAACTATAATTTATTGATTGGCCTACAATACAAAAATCTCTTTGTCAGATCATGAGAAGGAGGCCAAATTCAACCTTCTCTTTCGTTTTGAATTCCTATTTGGTCAATTGTTAGTTTTCATTGCAACTCCACCCCCATCCAGAAAAAGGACTTTTCTGATCAGAACCATATTAGGTAAAATAGCCTTAGTTGGTTGGATTAACCCATAATTGGGATTATGGTTGATGATTAAACTGTGCTTGATCAGTCTAAGATAACGTGTTGATACAAAACCCTTTGTAAATGCCAGTTTACCAAACAGAGTGCAACAATGCCATTTTACCAACTAGCTCATATTCTAGTCAACAATGCACTTGATAAAATCCTCAGTTAACAAGATACGAAACAGAACCAATCAAGCTGATCAATTACAAGCTTTTGAGTTACAAAAGAATTTAGCAAGTATTTAGCTGAACAATGACTCAATTTCAGATGATTATTTCAACCTGCACTTCTATCCCAAACAAGAGAGAAAAGAAAAACAGTACACAGATTATAACTAGAACACATAGCAAGTATACATAACACCAAGGAATGTAATTTCTTCAGTCCAGCTTCACCGACGAGAACAGATAATGCACGAACCAGAACGAGCCGAGGAACCCAACCGTGCCAGTAGCGAGCATGATAGCGAGCACCATGACGAGAGAGTAGCCCAAGTACAAAGTAGCCGAGATGGGCCCGCTCAAGCTCTGGAGATCAAACACGAGGTAGTTAACCGAGTACAAGAAGATGTAAATGGCGACCGAGCCAGAAGCAAAGAAAGACTTCCACCACCATTTGTAGTCTTCCACACAGAGGTGCATGTAGGTCAGGACAAGCGAAACCTCGGCACACACCACCACAAGAAGGACCATGACAATGAGCAAGAAGCCGAACACGTAGTAGACACGGCCCATCCAAATGCTCGACATGATGAAGAAGAGCTCGATGAAAAGGGTTCCGAATGGGAGTGTTCCAGCTCCGAGGACCAATAGCCATGACGGGTATTTTTGAGGAGGGATCTCACGCGGTATTTGGTTGGTTCGAACCGGGTATTCGATATGAGGTGCCCTTGCACCAAAGTAGCCGCCGACTAGGGTTAAGGGTACCGAGATGCAAAACCAGAGCAAGATGAGTATAACGAATAAGGAAAACGGAATAGCGCCGGTGCTGTGGCTGCCCCACAACAGGAAGTTTAAGGAGGTCAGTATTAGAAAGGCGATCCCGGGGAAGAAGCAAGCGGCTTTCCATGAAACCGAAACCCATCCCTTCTTGTCTCCAAACCCGATAGTCCTCCAAAGGCGAACAGCTACGTAGCCAGCTAGGAAACCGAGGAACATGTAGAAGAATAGCATGCCTGTGATCAGGGTGCCTCGGGATGCTGGTGACATGAATCCGAGGGCAGCAAATAATATGGTCACTACCGCCATTCCAAGAATCTGAACTCCGTCTCCAACCATCACACACAAGAGTGAAGCTTGACTAGGAGCACGGAAGACATCATTAACAACAAGCTTCCACCCGGATAACTCCTCATTCATTTGAGCTTGGGCTTCCTTGTCTAACTCCTCGTAGTGGGTCAGATCCCTACGAACGGTTCTAAGGAAGATCACTAGCACTATACCAGCAAGGAAGGTGATGACCATCAAGGAGTTGAGGATCGAGAACCAGTGAACCTTAGATCCTTCCATTTTCAAGTAAGCATCCCATCTGGAAGGCCATTTGATGTCACTCAAGACAAACTCGACCTCATACGAGAACACCACAGGCTGGTCCTCCTTGATAACCATAGAGACCGACGCAGGATCACAGTTGATCTTCGACGGGTACTTATCGTACACCTTCGAGTCCTTAACAGCATTCAAATCATGCTGAACACTACAAGGCACAACCTCGAACCCAACCACCATGTACCCGGGCGCACCAGATCCCGCCCCAGCCGGGACAACCACAGGCCCATCACCCGTCCCCATCACACGAGCCACATTCGCCTCCTCGTACTCATGAACCAAAACCGTAAACTTCAGGTGATTAAACACAAAGTACTGATCCTGGATCTTGATCCCAACCGGGTACCCCGTCCATCTAAGTGCATAACCCTCCTTATTCGTATACCGAATCGCAGGCAGATTATCAAGGATCAAGTTCACCTGATACATCTCATCAATCCTCTCCTTCATGAGCTTGAGCTCGTCGCCCGAAACCGCCCCCGTCTTGCACAGAAAGATATCAGACTCATTGGTGAACATCTTAAACCTGTAAGGCGAATTCTCAATCCTATCACCCATGAGAAGCTCGCCTAAATTCTCAGCACTATCCTTAACACCCTCAGGAGGCTTGCAGAAGGGTAAACTATAGTAACTAAACGGCATTTCCGTCTCAATTGAGGTCAAAGAATTGACCTTCACCGACAAAGGGTCACCGACTCCATACTTGTGAGGGTAACTACCAGGCAAGTAAAACCCTAGCCCAAACTGAAATACCGAGCAAATTACCATAACCCAAATCCCAAAACCGCCTAAAGATCCCATTTTTCAGATCAAGATGCTTTCTTTAAGACAGATCCGGGGTACCCAGATCGGGAAAGCGACTTGGAAGATCTAAATTGTTTCAATTGTACGAACAAGATTAACAAAACCCTAGATTTGGAGAGGGGGGAAAGCACAATCTGACCTTGTAAGAGGTGCGAAATTGAAGAAAGTGTTGGAAATTAGCCTCTTCAGAGCGAGAATTGAGTAGAAAGGAATCAAAGATCTGGAATTTTGTTGGGGAGAAGAGAGCAGAGAGTATGCGAGGAGGAGCAGAATAATGAGTTTGGTTATATAGCGGGAGTTGCATTTCGTTTCCCTTAAATTTAGCCACCGACATTTTCATGTGGTGTTTTTTTTTTTTTTCCTTTTTTTGAGTAATTATTTTTTCTAAAATTACAAAAGGTTGCCTGAATTTTGGAATTGGTTGCATTTGATGGCCTAAAAATTGTAGAACTTGGACAAACAATCACCAAACTCTTTAAGTCTTGAGGTGTTTGGTATTAGTGCTAGGACTATAATCGAACCGAACCGAGGTTTATGATTTTTAAGCTCATTTAGAAATAGGAGAACTTCGGCTCGAGCATGCTCAAGCTTTATACTTTTTAATTTTCAGGATTTTGTTCAGATTGATTTGTTTGTAAAGTCGAGTTTGGCTCATGAATCACTCATTTAATTTGTTCACGAGTAAATTAGATGAGCTATCATGTTTACATGCTCTCGAATATAGGCAAATATGTTGTTTGTTTAGAGTTTTTGGTTTTTAAAACCTAAAAAGCAAATAAAATATTGTTATATAAATAAGATATTTAGGGGCATCAAAAATAATTTACCAAAAATATATTGTAATATTATGCATATTTGAACTTGTTTATTATATATATATATATATATATATATAATCGAGTTTGTTCATGAACAAATGAGCAAAGTTTTTGTATTCATGATCAGTTTATTTATCTTTCGGGTAGTTCAACCTCAACTTATTTACAAATTGAATTGAACATGAACAGATTTTAACAGAAAAATGTGTTGTACAAATTTTCTTTGAAAAAATTAGGTTACTAAGCACAACAAAACGGATGAACATATTCCATGATACATTTTGTAAAGTATCCGGGAATGCATTAACTATCATTGCACTCGAACGTTTTGTTTGTACTTTTGGTGTGGATCCAACGGTTACTAGATCCAAGCATAACTTTTCCCCACCACATTTTTAAGGAGCAAGGAACTCCCCACCATATTGTATTTAACTTTAAGTGTATGATAATCAAATACAAGTATGAGTTTTCGTCAAATAATTTCAATTACATACTGGTTTAATAACAATTTCATTTCAAATATTTGATTACATTTTTAACAGAAAAAAAAACAACAATCGATTAACTTAAGAGATTTCCTTGTTTTTTAGAGAGATCGTACTAAAACTTCCCTATGTTTTCTCAAAACAAAGTAAACTTGAAGTAGTAATTAATAATATGGCACCCTCCTCCTTTGCTTTAGTACTTCTTACTTAGTTCATAAAAGCATTTTTTTTTTATCTAGGTTTATAGTGATTAGAGTGTTTTCTAAGAATTCATCGATCATATGTTCTAATCTCCTTATTTACATATAGTTCATAAAAACGTTAAGGGCCAAAGTTCTAAATCCTATACTTCAACCCAAAAAAAGTTCTAAGTCCTACAAATCGCAGTATACTTACTTTTATCTAGCTGACAAGCTGGTTCATTTGGTTCATTTTCTCTACCAACTACGGAGTATGATACTATGATACAAGCTCGATCATGGTTTACCATTGAAGATAAATTCTTCGTCATTTAAAAAAAAAAAAATTTTGATCGGGCTATTTTCTTAAAGGTTCACTTTGCATTAAACTATAATAACATCATGCGTTATTATATTGTAGAGCATGACATTTTCATAGCAATCAAACCAAGGCTAAAGTATTGATAAAAACATTTTAAAAAAAACTTGGGTAAGAATGATGCAAGTTTATGCCTCAATGGTCATACATGTGTGGGGTGGGTGTGACTTGTGAGTGTACCACCACTCCCAAGTTCTATTATATCTTTATTGATTAATTAATATATATTTTTGTAAATCTTAGAAGTGCACCGAAAACTCATTTGACAACACGTTCAATGTTCATGCATCTTTTGATTGCTATCTTAATACAAAAATCCAAACATGTAAAGCTTTTCTCACATCTCAAAATTATGATATGCAAATGCAATACAACCACGGCCAACCAAACGACACCGACTATAATTAGTCCAACTCGTTCTTATTTAAAAAAAAACGGTTATTTTATCATAATGTGTCATATATATACACTATAAACATTTAATTTAGAAATTAAACCTTAAACAAAAAATTCCATTTAAAATAATCCTAAATATTAAATTTAAATAAATCTTTCTAAAATATCAGTTCTTATCACGGGTCAATTCAGACAACATCCTAGAAAAAATCGTGAAAAAATATCATTTCGGGTGCATTTCAAAAGCTAATAATAATGCATTCTCGCCACCTTTCGCCATCTATTCTAGTGGTTAAACCTTTAAAAGCAGTACAGAGATCATCGATTTGACTCTGAGTAAGATAGCACCTCAACCAAAAGAAATTAATCATACATCCTTGGACTTTTTTCTCCGAACATAAACAGTAAAAACGGTAAGAAAATCAAAACCATGGGTAATTTGCATTTTGCAGGGAGCAAAAAAAAACAAAAAAAAAGTGAATAAGGTTCAAAATTTAAACAAAGCGGAAGGGGACTAGCGCACATACAGACACCTCTCAACAGTCAACACTTTCTCTCAATCACGCAACTTTTCTAGCCACTCTCCTTCTTCCTACAACCAAATCCCCAATTTCCCCAGATCGGCGATGGGTTCAGGGAGCAGTCGTATCGGCGATCGGCGTCCGAAGCCGGCCAATTTCAAACGCCGCCTTTCATCTTTCGTCGTCTGTGGCTCTTCTAGCTCCCGAGCTACGGCGGAGGTAGGTTTCTTTCCCCCCACAGTTCCAAACAGTTTTGTTCTGAAACCCTAATTGTGTCGTTTTGTAGTTGGTTTTAGGGGGGAAGTTGTTGATTTGCGGTTGGTTAAGCTTTGCTGGTGTTTGATTTTGTTTTCAGTTTGAATTGGATTTGGATTTGGGGGAATTCAGTGATTAGGGTTTGTAGTGGAGGGGGAGAATGAATGAGGAAGAAGAGAGTGGGTAGAAAGTTGCTGGATTTGGATTTGTGATGGATTCGCTATGTGTGTGATCATGCTAAGGCTCTGTAGTTAGGGTTTATAGCATTATTGTGCTGAATTGCTAGTTTGATTTGCTGTTTAGTTGTTTTTAGGGTTGATTGTTGATTTGTGTTTGCTGAAGCATTGCTGATGGTTAGTTGTGTTCCTAGTTCGACTTGGACTTGTCTGTATTCGAGTCGGAACTTTGGATTTGGGGGCTTCATTTATACGAGTCGGAGCTTTGGATTTGGATTTGTACGAGTCGGAGCTTTGGATTTTGGGGGAATTCAATGATTAGGGTTTGTAGTGGAGGGGGAGAATGAATGAGGAAGAAGAGAGTGCCTAGAAAGTTGCAGGATTTGGATTTGTGATGGATTTGCTATATGTGTGATCATGCTAAGGTTCTGTAGTTAGGGTTTACATTATTATCGTGTTGAGTTGCTAGTTGGGTTTGTCGTTTTTAGTTGATTTTAGGGTTATTAGACTTGTCTGTATTCGAGTTGGAACTTTGGATTTGGGGACTTCATTTATGCTGGATTAGCTATATGTGTGATCATGCTAAGGTTCTGTAGTTAGAGGGTTTATGTTGGGTTTGTCGTTTTTAGTTAATTTTAGGGTTAATTCGTGATTTGCACTTGCTGAAGCATTGCTGATGTTTGATTTGGACTTGTCTGTATTCGAGTTGGAACGCTGGATTTGGGGACTTCATTTATGCTGGATTAGCTATGTGTGATCATGCTATGGCTCTATAATTAGGGTTTACATTATTATTGTGCTGAGTTGCTAGCCGAGATATTCGAATTGTGGAGTGCACTTGATGAATTTTAGGGACTGATGAATTTACATTCTGGTAATAGGCGGAAGATTATCCAGTCGAATTGCTGGTTAATTCTGCAGGGTATAGCAATTCAGTGCCCGGGAACTCTCAGGCACTGCATAAGGATTCTGCTTTGAGATCAACTGAAGAAATGGAGTTAAGCAGACCCAAGCCTGAACAAGAGTCTTTATCAGATAATGGTAATATTGCTGAGAGCAACGTTGAATCGTCCAGTAAAGGAAAAGGTTTGATAGATGGTAAAGAAAGCAGGTGCTCTCAGCCTGGTACAAGTAGTACATCTTGTAGTGGAGGACAATCTTCCACGGATGTGGATCGTGGAATGCTCTTAGGTGGTGTCAATGATTTGGACAATGCTGATACTGTACAAACAGAGATAGTTGATTCGAGTTTGGTTGCTGCTCCTGCACATTCTAGCTCTAATGTAGGGTCAAGGTCACTCGAAGATGACAGTGTCCAAGGTGGTTTAACTTTGGATTTGGGCTTCCTCATGTCAGATAGAGTACAAGGCAGCACTGAAAGTAGTGTACTTCACATAGATATCACCAGCGTCTCTTCTGCTGATTTTTCTGGAATCGGTAATGAGATAAGTACCCGGGAAGCAAGGAGGAACAGCAGTGCCTTTCCAAGTCGCAATTCAAGAAGACGTCCTGATGTTCCGCTCTTTCTTTTTGCTACGGATGATGATGATATCATAGCTTACCGTCAGAGTTTGCTTCTTGGCATTGGCAGTAATAACTTTAATGATGGTATAAGTGACGATCTTTGGCATTTGGGTAGGAGGAGCCGTCTTGCCGATGAGCGAAGGCCACACTCAAGATCTGAGGTAAGGTTTTGAACTCTCAGCTTCTGATTACATGTATAAAGTTAATAAGCTGGGGTATCTTTTTAAACATAATTAAGGCCACTCTACTGTCATTCTATGCTTCATAAAATCACTAGCAATGTACTTTTATAACCTTTGAAAGATAAAACTTTGCTCATGTCCTCTGCATAATTATTGTCTTCCTGCTTTGGTGTTTGAAGAGATGTATGTCTGACTATTGGCCGATTTCATAAAAATAATGTTTTATCATCTACTGCTTTCCAGTTTTGGGGAAGACTACGAGGTAGTACTGCTGGCCAAAGAGGTGGGAGGATCGTCTGTCCTTCAGGATTGCATCCTAATGGATCGTGTTTATGTGGGTTGGAAGATGAGTCCACTGGCCAAAATAGCATGTCACGTATCCTCATGCTAGCAGAAGCTTTGTTTGAGGTATCTTTCTTTATCAGCATATACCTTGAAGCTAGTTATAGTGAGTGTTATTGTGCACGTTTAATGTTTTCAAAATATAAAAAGATCCTTTATTTATGTATTGCAGGTCTTAGACGAACTTCACCAGCAACCAACATCATTTGGACTATCCGTTTTCTCAAATCCAGCTCCTGAATCAACCGTCGATTCACTTCCTGTCAAGTCCTATGAAAAATCCACTGCAGATGATAGTCAAGATGATGTGGAACAGTAAGTGAATTGTGTATTTGTTGGGGAAAAAAATATACCAATCTCTGATGTTCAATCCAAACTATATGAACGTAAAAGGATGACATTTCTCTCAATGCAATTATGTTTCCGCTTACTTCCAGGTGCTACATTTGTCTTGAAGAGTATGAAACCGGTGATAAAATACGGGTGCTTCCTTGCACCCATGAATATCACGTGACATGCGTCGATAAATGGCTCAAAGAGATACATGGGTAAGTTTTAACTTCTTTGATATGTTTGTCCGCCTTTGTAGTTTTTCTGATTCATTTTCCTGTGCCGTTGATCATACGCAGAGTTTGCCCCCTTTGTCGTGGAGACGTTAGAAAAGGAACAACTGAGTGTTCTTTACCAGGCTCAAACGGGTCATCAACGCCCGTACGTCTAGGGTAATTCATGTGTATACTAAAAGTGTATCAATCTGCTTATATGTAAATCTTTTACAAGAAATAAGAAGAATCCTTTCTTAGTAGTCAATCTCTTTGAAGAGATATCATTGTATCTAGATAAACAATTCTGTTGGAGTTATACTAGCTCAAGAAAGTGTGGTTGGTTTAAATTCTTGCTATAGAATGATTTGAGCTTGAAATAATGCTCAAAACAGTGCCGTGCAAAGGAGGAATTAGGCAAACATTACCATCTATCACTTCAACCTTTTTCTGTTTTGTTTTTTTTTTTCCATTTGTTTTCTTTCTTGTATCCAAGAATAATGACAAAGGTATACAAGGGAAATAGGACAACCACTCATCTTTTTTTCAAAGAAGAAAGAGTTCAAGGTATCAAACAAACCTTCATAGATCCACATGCTGAAGAAAAAATCGGCTCCCAAGCAAATCAGCACATCTATTATACATTTCAACCACTCAAATCACACATGATATTTTTTTTCCATAGCACTAAACAAGGGTGATCCTAGCAAACACAATCCCACCATTGCCCACAACCACCACCACAAACGATAGGGTTTGGCTAGATTAGTGCACAAAAACAACTCCTATGTACAAAATGGTAACATGGTATCTTTACTCAGTGACTTGATCCGACCCGACAACCCGGACGACGATCCGGTCCACAACAATCCCCTAGCTAACTTGGAGATTCTCAGTGAAGATGGTGATTCTACAACATGGGCAATGAGCGTTTGTTTGGAGCCAAGGCAAGAGGCACTTTGAATGAAACCTATGAGCACATGGAATATTGACCAAATTGTCTCCTACTTTGAAATGATCCAAACAAACTGCACATTCTTCTTGCTCTGATGCCTTCCATCCAACAAGCTTATTTGCCCACCTCACTAGCTTCTTCTTTGACCCAAAAACTTCTGTCTGAAGCTCCCTTATCACCATTGCTCTCCCATTCACTTGACCCAATCTCTCTTCACCCAAATCACTGTTATTCCTGCAAACATTGTTACCAATCACCAAAAAGTTAAACTCACCAATTCAACTTACAAATTGCCCTGATAAACAACTAACCAAATACCTTTGAATCTCTGATTTCCACTGCGCTCTAAGCCTCTCATCCAATCTCCCCTTGGCCTCTCTGGCCACCTGTCCAAGCTTCTCATCTTGACCCACCCTACTAATTGCACTCCTCTGCTGTTTTCCACATCAGAAACCCATCAAAAGTCAGAAATCAGGCCTACCCACAAACACCCTTTTGTCCAAGATTGAGAAAGACATCAATTCAATAGAGATCTACCAAAGAGGAAGAAGAAGAGCAAGAGATGAGATTGGGTTCACATCCACTAGCATAAAGACAAAAAGTAGACCGTCTGGTGTAACCATGGCCAACCCCTGAGCCTAAACCACCAAGATTTGAGCTCAATCCACCATTTTGATGGATCCTCCTTCTTCTTGCAGCTTCAACACCTGGAAGCATCCCAGACATTTTTTTCTATGAATTTTTGGAATTTCCTGTGTTTTTCTCTTCTGGGTTTTGCTCCTCTATGTAGTGGATGTTGAGAAATCTGAGAAAGATTGGTTCTTGTGTCAGGATTTGATGAAGAAATCAGAACCCAATAGGAGGAAGGTGATTAGATAGAGAGGCCTGAACTTATAAAGGGGTCCAGTCAAGGTTCAAACTTTGTGTATTTCAACTCTATTATTGGGAAAAAAAATTGTGGGTTTTGACAAAAAAGAATGTTAAAGGTAGTTGCCAGGAAAAAGAGGGAGTTAGGAAGGAAATGAAAATGGTGGGTTAGGAGGAAAGTGCACATGAAGCTTCACACAAATAGCACAAACTTAGGTTTTATGGAATTATGTTGGTGAGTTCTTGTAACTTTGAAAAGGTATATCACACAATTTATGTGTCCGCTTTTTTTGCTGGAAAAATTGCATAATATATTCCAAAGTTTGAGTTGGTGTTTAATCAATGTTGCCCTAGTGAAAATATTACGTGCACCACATTGGGCGATCCACTTTAGAACATTAATAATTGATTGAAAAGTGGTGAGTGACTGAGTGCATTACACATATTATATGCTATATTTAATAAAATGATCGAATTGAATAAAGCCATTAAAGATTAGTACTAGTTGAGACTGTTGAGTCCATGAGGACCAATAAGCATATTTAGGTCAGGACTTTAGTATATTTATACAGTAAGAGCTCGATCAAATGCATATTTATATAGAGAAGGTTATATAGAGCAGGTGCAGCATGAATTACTGAGACGGTCTTTATATTATGTGTCTTAAAGATAAATTAAAAATATATATTAAATGAAGAAATTAAATCTTAAAGATGAAATAGTTAATCCATCGCAAAAGATTAAAAATCGATTTACTAAATCTTTTCAATATTGTATTGTATAATATTCGGCTCAAATCAGGCCAAGTATGCATGCAAACAACAAAGGGGATGAGATTCTGTGGCAGATCACAAATGTCCTAATTTCTGTCTGTTTTGATGTCGTATAATGTGTTGGCCGGCCATGTTTCAGTGGGAATATTATTAAATCAAGTTATATACTCCCTCTGTCCCGTAATGTTTGTCCGAAAGGACACTTTTTGCGGTTTTTAATGTAAGGTATAAAGTGGTATTGGTAAATGAAAAAGTGGGTTAAAGTGGGTAGAAGATATGATTGAATAAGGATATTTTTGTAAGTTTGTAGGGGAAAAAAGTTGAAAAGAGATAAAAGTAGGTGGAAAAGTTGGATAATGGGTGTAAATTTAGAGATTGGATAGGAATAAGATTGGAAGAAAGATATTGATATAAAAGGAAAGTGGACAAACATTTTGTGACGACGAATTAGGAAAGTGGACAAACATTATGGGACGGAGGGAGTATGTTGTAAATTCATAATTTGTTAATTTGAGTTCGAAAAATTATGTAAGGTAGGCGGCCTTGCACCATTGAATTTCTATAAGAGATCCGCTAAATTTTAAAAATTACTACATTTTGACATTTTTTGTTAAAATATTTTTTAAATTCATGTGTAAATAGTCTTCTCGTTTACATCTTTTTTTATTAGATTCAAGTTTCTTTATTTGAGTGGCTATTGTGAAGCTTAGTAGTTGGTGCATTAACTCACTAGTTGAGCATTCATCATATCGTATGTACCATGAGGTCTCAGATTTAAGACTTTAGAACGGCAATTTATCCTTATTCTCTTTGGATCTGGTGAAGCTTAGAACCTCGTTAATATTATTACAACCAAAAAACTATAGAATGAATCATGTAAGATTGAAAATTATGAAGAGAAATGAGAGTTGTTCTATGTCACCCTACCAAAACATGGTGGAATGTGATGAGACGATGAAATCAAGAAATTACCCCATCTAACATCCAAATTTATGATAAAATTTATTCATCTTATTACTTTCTATGTTACTTCTTCTGTTACAATTGATTTTAGAATGAAACCCTTGAACTTATGTGTTGGATGGATCTACCATGCTTACCGACTTTAACATAGTGATAGAAAAATTAAAACAAAAATCTGTGTTATAAATGATATGATTTCGGAGAAGTCAACTTGCTACGACCCTCGACTTAATTAACAGCCCTTGGACAAACCAAAACCACCACTTTAAGACACGGCCAAGTTGGATTCCTCCTAGCTTCTTTGGAAAAATCAAGCTGATATTCTTTCTCAAAAAATTATGGTACGTCTTCTTCTAATCACGATTTATGATACGTCCTCTTCTAATCAATACGGAGTATTATGGTACGCCCCCTGAGAAAATTCGTCAATTTAAGACTAATTATGGTGTGTCATTAAAATCAGCAAAAATAACTACAACATTTATGGTGCCTTCTCTTCTCATCAAGATTTGCAACCGTGTGAGGACGACAATATAAGGAATGGAAATACATTAACCAAGTGATTTTATACTTCAAAAAAAGTATGTCATTACAGAACCAAACTGGATAATAGAATACAATATCAATACTGAACTCCAAATATTATTGATTTTACCGACTACACTAGAAAAGGAAACAAGCATGACACCTCACTCACTCACATTATCATATCTTAGCACTCTTAGCTCCAATGTTATAACAAATCAGTCTATTTGAGATACAAACTGATGATCCTGAAATTTAATTGCCAAGTACATGTACTCACAAATTTCTACCATATCAATAGTATGCTCATAAACATAATTAAATTTACCAATTACACAAGAAATGGGAACACGCATGATACCTCACTCACTCACTCACTCACACTATCACATCTTATCACTCTTAACTCTGAAGTCAGAACAAATCATACTATTTGAGATACAAACTAACGATCATGAAATTAATTGTCAAATATATATACTATACATAACAGGTATAACTCGATCCGTTGCATATAACATGCCTAATGAATCTAAACTTAACTTCTTATTGTTAGTCTTATGTTAATTCCTAATGGATTGAGACATAAAGTGCAGCCAAATCAAGAGAAACTTGCTTCACGGAAAACCGAGTAACCAATAGATCTGAATGAGCATGATTACCGGTCCGGTCGTGCCTCGGTCCGGTCCCGTTCGGTACCGGTCCGGTCCAAAAATCCGGTCCGGACCGAATTTTGCTCAACCCTAACACTCAAAGAAGAGAGAGAGAAGTAGTCGTTGATTGTTTCTGGGGCGTTTTCCACCGTTGGATTTGGGGGAGAGTTCGTTCTGTACGTTGATCTTGATGTGCTGGACACGGTTTGACTCGTGGGGGGTTTATTGGACCGTTGAGATCTTAGAAGGTGAAATCGACGGTGGTTAGACGTTTGGTAAAGTGTGTCTGTTACGTCCATGTCTTTTCTACTAGTCGTTACATTTGAAGATTGTGATTAGTGAATTGGATTACACGTTATGAACTAAATTTACACAACAACTATTTTTTTGGTCGAACCGTATTAGACCAATAGCTAACAACTAGTATGGTCAAATAATTAGGGTCTGTTTGGTATCTAAGGCGGAATCGTAAACGGATTGACAAAACGGATTGACAGAGCTCAACATTTAGGGTCCGTTCGTTTCCATTCCGTTTACGTTTCTACTATTAGATACCAAATGAGCTCTTAGTTTCTTGCTATTTTTCCAAGTTATATCAAAATTCGTTGTCATCATCTGGCCATAATAGCAGAATTGCAAAAAAATACACATGATAAGCTTCATAAAGACATTAACAAACTTGTCCTATAGGATATCACATGATTCACAAGGCAATCAAATACCCGAATAGTGAAATTGCGAAACGAAAAATCCACTGTCATCAACTACTTCAAGGCTATTGCTAGAGGATTACTCTTAATCTGTTTGTTAGCTGCACACTGGTTGAGCTCTGCGAATCTCAGCCCAACTCGCATCAAATGCTCCAGAAGCTTCTCAGCAGACGTCCGAACCAGGACAAGTGTTCCGGCTCAGCACCTTTGTTCTTAATGTCCATAACCCTAAAGCCAATTGACCACACACTGTGAGCTGAACCAACTTGTCTTGCAAATGGTCATTACATTACAGTTTCAGATTTCAGACAGGCAGTTTAAACCATCACAAAGTTTAAGGCATGTTAAACAATCAAAACGGCAAGATACACACGACACGCGCGAACTTGATCATACCTTAGCAATGCAAGATTAAAGAGAGCATCCATTTCACCGAACCCCATCAGCAAGAACGTGAAGAAGCACCAATTCCGATCCGTTGAAATACCGATCCATTGCAACACGAACAGCATAGTACGAATGAACACCCACCAAACGAAGACGTGGAATACCAAACGGATTGCAAACAGGGCAAGACTCCTCGCAAACAGGGCAAGACTCCTCCCATGGTAACTAGGTATCCGTAGCAAACAATTTTCCCTGAACCAGGTGAAAAAAATTCAAAACGGAGATTACTTGGAAGAGTTAATCAAAGTGCTTACAATCCCCAACAAAGCTCCATAGCCACGACAATCCGGAAAAGAATAGCACAGAAAAGTGCATCCTAGCATCGGTAAATCAAATGAAGTTCAGCGAATGGTCAGTACATTACAGTTTCAGATTTCAGACAGACGGTTTAAACCATCACAAAGTTTAGTGGACATGTTAAACAATCAAAACGGCAGGATACACACAAGCGCGAACTCATACCTTAGCAATGCAAGATAAAAGAAAGCAGCCATTTCATAGAACCCCATCAGCAAGAACGTGAGGAAGCACCAATACTGTCTATCATCCAACAGATTCTTTGAAATACCGATCCGTTCCAACACGAACATCATAGTACCAAGCAACACCCACCAACCGAAGACACGGAATAACAAACGGATTGCAAAAAGGGCAAAATTCCTCCCATGGTAACTAGGTATCCGTAGCAAACAATTTTCCCTGAACCAGGTGAAAAGATTCATAAACGGAGAATACTTGGAAAAGTTAATCAAAGTGTGCTTAAGCATAGTTTAATAAGGCTTACAATCCCCAACAAAGCTCAACAGCCACCACAATCCGGAACAGAAGAGCACAGAAAAGTGAGTCCTAGCATCAGCAAATCATATAAAATTCAGCGAAGAGGTGTTAGGGTTTTGAAAGAAGCGAAAAGACAGCACAATGTTGTACCCTAATCCATATGCGTTCAGCTTCAGAGAAACCGTAGTGATCTCGAACAGCCATATACAGCCTACGCATGCAAGATTGTCAAAGAAACTACGAGAATTCACAGGCGTAACCTAAAATTCAAGAAACAATACACAGAAAGAAAGTGCTTGTAGGAAGAGGATACACAATCGCCCATACTATAGGGACGAAGAAGATGTGAAACCTGCAAGAAAGATGTAATCGGAAAGTTAAAAGTGAAATTCAAGGCTTGGAATGTACGAGTTTGAGAGTGATTAGGAAGAAGAAGGGATATGAGAACGAACAATGCCAGTTTGCGTGTAGTAGCCATGGATTGCTGAAGAATTTTGTGAATCGAACAGTCAGAGCGGAAGCAATAATCAACACACACGAACAGAGATGGATTTAACGGAATCACTTGATGATTGAAACAAAGCAAATACAAATTGTTCTTCAGGAGAGCATCTTCGAACGAGAGCTCTTGAGCTCAAAATTGGGGAGCAAGCCAAGCCTCAGAAAATGAATAAAAAAACGTATTTAAACAAGGGGAAACCCGGTCTTGTTTATTCTAGAAAAAGAAAGATGAACCAGAACCGGTTCAACAAAATTCAAAATGTGCCATAATGCAGAGGAGTAGATTTGGGTCCGGTTAACCGAACCGCCGGTTCGATTCGGTTTGGGTTTTGGGCAAACCGAAACTTAAACATTGGAGGTTCCGGTTTGTTGGTTCCGATTATGACCGGTTTCCTCCTAATTTTGACCGATTTCGGTACCGGTTCCGTTTTCGGTTTTTTTTTGTTTTCCTTACAGCCCGCAGTTGCCGCCCACATCACCGCGACCGCGATTTTCATCCAGAAGGAAACCGCGGTCGTGGCCCACTCTACTGCGACCGTGGTTTTCATCCAGAATGTTAATATGCCTTGAATCTGAATCACACACTGCGACAGGTAGCACAGGTACACTATGTTTTCTGTTATTGGGCCTGTTGCATTCTGTTTTGGGCCTGCGGCCCATAATTGTACATAGGGTTTCTTGAGTCACTATATAAGCTCTCGAAATACCTAGACCTTTGTATTCCGAATTCTGTCTTCCATAATAATATACGGTTTCTCTGCCCGTGGACGTAGGTAACACATCGTTACCGAACCACGTAAATCTGTGTGTCGTTCTTGCTTTATTGTTCTCGTTCGATCTCTCGTTACAACACAGAATGATGATTATTCTTATCCGGTTTTTATTTATTTTATTTTTTAAAAAATCCTAAATCGCCGGTTTTTATCCGGTTACGTACAGTTCCGGTTTGAACCGATCGGTTCGAACCGCTTGTTCATCGGTTTGGGTTAGCTTCGAACCTTAACCTAAAGTGAGACGGGCCGGTTTGGCGATTTAGATTCCGGTTCCGATCCGGTTCCGCTTTTGACTGGTCCGGTTTGCCGGTTCAAACCGAACCGGGCCCAAGACAATTGCTTCCATTAATCCGTTCCAACTTCCATTAATCTATCGATCATTTTCAAAATTCAATCTCACCACAATTAGCTTTTCTATATTTTAAATAAAGACGATATATATTAAGTAGGCAGCAGATAAAATAAGAGCCTGATGTTAATGATTTTGGATTTAAGATTAATAAAGATTGGTCCTCTAGCTAGGGATTTAATTTAACTAAATTTTACAGTATAAGATTCCAACAACAAAAGTGA
The DNA here is from genome assembly GCA_963924305.1 of Polygonum maritimum. Lineage (NCBI taxonomy): Eukaryota > Viridiplantae > Streptophyta > Magnoliopsida > Caryophyllales > Polygonaceae > Polygonum > Polygonum maritimum. The sequence continues at coordinate 42,408,645 of OZ002732.1, forward strand.
TTTTATTGGACGGGTCGATTTTATCATGAATATTCCTTAAACCAACCATAAGTAACCAGATCGATAGAATTCCTAAATCCCTTTTGTACAATTTCTTTATATATGGGTCTAAAGTTCTACTCCGTATTTATTATTTCCAAAACAAGGTTGTTATATATAAATACTTACCAAAACAAGGCTGTTATAAATAATTGATACTATTATTTTTGTACGATAATGACATGATAAAATATCAGCAATTCAGCTTGAGGTCCAAGAAATTCCACAAATTTCCTACAAATTAACCCTATAAATAAATAAAAAGATCTAAAAAAATCCACTTTATTGTTCCTTCCTCTGCCTAGGAAAATTCAGAATTATCTTAGGCTTCATTCATATTTCATACCAAAAATCTCACTATGGCCAACCCTCATTACTCACCAAAGTTCCAAGTCCTCAAAGAAGAAGAAGGCCATGGCTTACTAGAAGAAGAGCCATCACTGCCACGTGGCTGCTTTCCTTGCTTCGGGAGCATGCGAAAGTCACGTGCAAGGGCTGCCACGTCATCAAGGGCTCCTCCGAAGAGACCGTCAAGCTTAAGGGAAGCGGCGGCGGCTAGGCACGAGTGGAAGAGCTTGGTTTGGAAAGTTGGAAGATACTTGAGCAAGAAGAAGAAAGCGAAGAGCGAGTTTCAATACGATTTTTCGAATTATGCTCTCAATTTCGACGATGGCTCGACGTTGAGTGATGAGGATGGAGAACGAGAGAGGTTTGGTCATGGGTTCACTCTAAGATTTGCTCCTCCGGTGCATGAGGATGGTGTGTTCATCAATGTGGCTTCTTGAAGTGAATTGAATGTATATTGATTTTTAAGATTATACAAGCATCAATCGAGCTTATACAAACTCGCAAGTTCATGTTGCGTGTCTCGTCTCATGACATTGGGGACGCGACTCCGACAATTAGTGATCGTTCTTAAATATATGCCTTTAGGGATTTGGAGTGGTATCAAAACCTATGTGTTATAACGAGAGATCGAACGAGAACAATAAACAAGATTGACACAAAGATTTACATGGTTCAATAACCGTGTGTTACCTACGTCCATGGGTAAAGAAACAATGTATTATAATTGAAGACATAATTCAGATTACAAAGTGATAGGTATGTCGAGAGCTTATATAGAGACTCAAGAAACCGTAGTTACAAATATGGGCCCAGAACAGATTGCAACAGACCCAGAAACAGAAAATATAATGTAGCCTTTGGCCCGGGGCTACTCCGCCCCTTTGGACCCCCAATGTGTGATTCAGATTGAAGGAATATTAATACTATGATTCTTTAAATGTTGAGATATGCCGACTCAATTAAGCGAAGGAAAGCTTTATCGAAGCCTATGATTCTTTAGTTAGGTTCACTTGAACGTATTTTACAAACAATTGAGCTCATGATTTTTTCTTTGAAGGTGTTGGTTTATAGTTCAGAAAGTTCAAAGGTGAGTCAGGTGACCAACACCTAATGGTTTTTCATTAGAATGGACTATGTGATGTCCGCGTTTTAGGTAGATTTTTAGGGTCTAGATAGGTTAGTTTTAGTTGTGTTTTGTGCTTGAGTCATTTGTTTTTGAGTCTTTTTGCATGAGTTTTCGTATTTCTTTGAGATTCGGAAACTACGCGCTTTTGTGTCGTTTTGTAGGTGTTTTGGAGCTTGAAGACGAGCTTGGAGCAAAACTTGGAGAGGATGGATGAGCTAAGAAGAAGATTCAAGTGGAAGAGCCAAGGAGAAGAGCTTAAGAGAAGCAAAATCAAGAAAAGAAGTGAAGAAATCGACCCCAAGATCAAGCCCAAGGAGGTCGACCTCGAGCCATTTGACCAAACTTGGAACGCAAGGAAAAAGAGCTTCAGGATCGACCCTATGGAGGGTCGAACGCGCGTGACCGAATTCCTTATTCCGGATATCTTGTGCAAGTTTCCTAATCTGTATTTTAGGAAAGTGTTTTGTTTGTGTTTCCTAGTTAGATTAGGACTCCTTTTTGTCTATAAAAGGAGGTTGAACCTATAGTTTTTATTCATTCAATAATCATACAATTAATCATCCAAGACTTGGAGAATTTGGGAGAAGACTTGGAGAGCAAGTTTGAGGTTTGTAAGATTGACCCTTTGGTTTTTATTTGAATTTGAGTGTGGTTTGATTATGTCTTCTTCTTCTTCTTCCTTGTTCTTCTTTGCTATGTGTGAGTAGTCTTCTTAAGTTCTAGGGTTGGGCAAAAACCCAACACAATCATGCATGTTTAAAACTTGAATTCATGACTTGAATGCTTGATGATCATATCTAACCTATCTTGTGCTTAATCCTTGGTGAAAATTGAGGCATGTCTTGTAATTAACCCTAGCGAAAGTGAAAAGTTAGTTACTTGATTAATTCTAATAGGATTATTTGCGAAAGTTGATATTCCTAGGTTAAAGGATAGGTAGAAAGTTGTTTGATTTGCGAAAGTTGATTGAATAACTTGAATTGTTTGCGAAAGTTAAACTTTTCTATGATCTAGATGGCATGATAGTTGTGAATTCTTGTTGAAAGCATGTATGGTTGTTGTTGTGGTTGCCCTAGCCTTAGGATTTGCCCTTTTTATTGATTGAAATTCGTATCTTTTGCCTTGATCCCGACTCCCTCCGTCGTGTTCGAGTTGTTGTTTGTGTTTTCTCGTGTGTTCGTGTGTGATTGATCTCAGGTTCGACCCTCTAAGGGTCGAGATCGACCACCCTCTGGTCGATCCTGACTCTGTTTGTTTGCGTTTCTTTTGCTCTTTCGTAGCTATCGATTAAACTTAGCACTACTCTCACTCCCGTGGACGATCCTGACTTCGCTATACTCAACGGGGTCTTGAATACAAATTTATTTGTTCGAGAAACCCTTCAACAAATTGGCGCCGTTGCCGGGGAGTGTGCAATAGTGCCGAGTTTAGTTGATATTTGGGTTTGGGAATAGCCCATACCCCTTGTGTGTTACTGATTCGTTTTCTTGTGTTTGTGATTGCAGGTGTATGCCCTCTAGTTCACAAAGGAAAATCGACTATTTTCCCTTTGATCCTGAAATAGAGAGAACCCTTCATCGCAGGCTACGAGAACGACGAGCAATGGCCGACGCTGAGGCTCTTGCTCAACAGATGGAACAACTCCGTGCTCAGATGGAGCGTATGCAAATGGAGCGTGCTGCTCAAGATGCTGCTTTGCATCGAGAGAGAGAGGCTGCTGCCCGTCTCCAACAACAACTAGATGCTATTCCGAGGAACGCTAAGCAATACATGCATCCGGAGCTTAGAGTTCCCGAGTCCACTATAGTGCTCCCGGCGATTGAGCGTGCCTTTGAGATCAAGTCCCACGTCATCACTCTCATCAAGAGGTCTCAATATGAAGGCAAGACATCCGAATGCCCTATGGAGCACATCAAAAACTTCACCGATCTTTGTGACACCATCGCCGCCGATGGCGTGTCACTTGAATATGTGCTCCTCAAGGCGTTCAAGTGGTCTCTAACCGGGAAGGCACTCCATTGGCTCGAAAGTCTACCCGCTAGGTCCATCACTACATGGAAGGCTTTGCACGACTTGTTCATGACGAAGTTCTTCCAACCGGCCAAGACTACCGAGCTAAGGAAGCGCATCACTTCTTATCATCAACTTCCTAATGAGACTTTTGTTGAGACTTGGGAGAGATTCAAGGAGCTTCTTCGGCAATGTCCTACTCATGGACAACCTCCTTATGTTCTTCAAGAAATATTCTTCCAAGGGATCAACGCAGCCACAAAGGACCGCATCAATCTTCACACCGATTGCGGTTTTATTGAGATGGATCCCGATGAGGCATGGGCTCTATTGGACAAACTCACCAACTATGATGCCATGTATGGGACCCAACAACCCATCCGGATTCAATCAAAGAAGCTTTATGATCCGAATAGTGAGCCAATTGATCAAGATGTGAAGTTTCAATTCTTGCAAGATAAGATCAACCGGCTCGAGAAGCAAGTGAGTTACTACAAGTCCGCTGCCCCCACTTGTCAAGAATGTGGTTCCCAATCTCATACCACCGCTTCTTGTACAAATGTGGAGCAAGTTCGGGCTGCCGAGGCGTATGCGGAGGACAACTATATGCGAGGACCCTACCGAGGCCAAAACAATGCTTATGCGGGGAGGAACAACAACAACTACTCTCAATGGAATAACAATGGTCAAGGCCAAAGTTATCCACCTCCTCCACAAGAGCAAAGGGCCCCTCCTTATAGACCTCCCGGTTATCAAGAAGAACCACCGGCTGATAGGCTACTAGAGCAATACCGCAAGTGCACGGGTCGCGTAGTACCAAGGTGTCGATCTCTAGGACTTTAGTAGAGTTGGTGAACCGACAATCAAAGTAGCTAGGCAAATGCGAGGCAATTAAGGATGGAAGAAACTTAAACTAATCAACTAGCAAACAAAGAGAACAAGCAACAAGATGATGCAAATATGAATAAGGGAAAAAGCAATCCTAGAGTCTAAGTACTCACACTATGGATCTAAGCAACACTTTGAAAGCATACAAGAATCTAGATCAAATCATGGTTTGGAGGCATCTACCTAGAATCATTGTCTAATTCTATCGAATCAAACAAATCGTACCTAGAATATAATAATCATCCACTTTCGTGGCTTGATCCAAAACTAGGCCCTTTAGGCTCAATAGGGGCTCAATTGGTTCAAGCCCTCATCCACCGTCGTGGCTTGAGTGAGCTCGTCCAACTCAACCCTCTATCGGTAGATCAACCTCTCAAGAGTTCCCAATTCAATTCTCATTTCAAAGGGAAATCAATCAATCAATCCTATAGTTCAAGTTAGAGAGGAGGTCTCTCAACACAAGTCCCTAACCTATCTTCCTATTGACAACCTAACCTCTCGGTTCTAATCATCAACAAGTCTCAAATCACAATCAATTTGGAATTAGGCACATAGGATTGATACAAACCACAATTCAAATCTCAATTCAAGCAAGCAAAACAAAGCACTACCTAGAATCCATGGGGTTTTCCTCAAACCCTAGGATTTAGGAACCTAGCTAAACATAAACATGGAAAACAAAGAAAATGAAGAAGAAGAAAAGAGGAAATTCATACCAAACTTCAATCCATAGATAAAAAAGGCAAGAGTCCCCAACAATTTTCTCCCAATCTTCACAAAAGCCTAAAGTTCTAAAATGGGAAAAAGTCCCCAAAAGGGGGAAAGAAGATTGTCTTCCAAGGGAAAGAAGAGGTATTTATACAACCCTAAAAGGAAAAGAGGGATAAAAGAGGAAAAGAGGGGCGCCGTTGCGTGACCCGGGGGCCGACCCGGGCCGTGACCCGGCCGGGTCTGAATCGGGAAGGCTAAACACAAGCAAACGCGAAGAAAAGCCCCGACCCCGGCCACGACCCTGGCCGTGACCCGGCCGGGTCGGGGCCTGGAAACTCAGCCGCGGGCAAAATAGGGCGACCCCGGCTGTGACCCTGCCCGTGACCCGGCCGGGTCACACGACCCTGGCCACGACCCTGGCAGGGTCGCAGCCGGGGTCAGGGCCTTTTTACCCCGAGAGCCGCTTTCTTGCTTCGTCGCTTTGCTTTCTTGGCTCGGCTTTTGTCTTGCTTCTTTTGGCGTCTTTTCGGCCCTCTCCTTGACTCCGTCTTTGAGCTAATGTCGTCTTCTTAAGCTCCTCTTGATCTCCCATCACCAAAACTCTTCCATTTTCACCTAAAAAACGCACAAACAAGGCGTAGAGTCCGAACGAAGACACTAAACCGAAAACAACTAAAATACTAGCTTAAAAGAGAGAAAAGCGAACCAAAACCAAATGAAACATGACCTAATATGCACTCTAAGCATGAGCTAGATGCAAGCCATCACCGGCTTGGGCTTAAGGTTTCTTTGAAAGATTCGACCGCAAACTTGATGGCGTTCAAGGCCAATTGGGAAACTTAGATGCATGGAGGAAGAATGTTGATTCCCAACTTGGTAATCTAGCGGCTCAAATCCCACGACCTTAAGGACAACTTCCGGGCCGACCCGAGGAGAATCCTAGAGGCCGAGCAAGCAATGGTGAAGTCCGAGCCATGAACCTTCGGAGTGGCAAAGCATTATCCGACCCACCGAAGCAAACGGCAAAAGAGGCAGTCTCAGGATCGACCCTACCTAGGTCGATATCGACCCCCTCCATGGTCGAGCCTGAGACCGCCCAAGATGGGGATGAAGAGGCGATCGACCCCGAGGTGGTCTAGCTCGCCCACCCTGCACCCGGGACGTCTTTCAACCCCTCTCCACCAATTATTCCGGATCCTACTCCTTCCTCTTCCAAGGTACTTCCTTACCCTTCGAAGAAACCCAAGGACGCGACGGAAGGAAAGTTTAAGCGCTTTGTTAAGTTGCTTCAAGGCTTGAATCTTTCTATTCCTTTCGCCGAGGCCTTGAATGAAATGCCCGCTTACACCAAGTTCTTGAAGGAGATTCTATCTAGGAAGCGATCGATGTCGGAACTAACGGATGAGGTGAGGTCATTGGACCTTCCCGAGAAGCTCGGTGATCCCGGGAAGTTTGCTATTACCATTGGTATTGGGGCTTATCGCTTCAAGGCATTGTGTGATCTTGGTGCTAGTGCTAGCTTGCTCCCACTCTCAATTTGGTCCAAGACCAACATGGGGCCACTAGTACCGGTGTACATGCGGTTATACATGGCGGATGGATCGTGTGTTCAGCCCACGGGTGTAGTTGATGATTTCCCCGTTCAAGTGGGGAAGTTCTTTGTGCCTAATGATTTCATAGTCATGGAGATGCCCGAGGATCCGGTCGTTCCTATCATACTCGGACGACCCTTCTTAGCCACCGCGGGTGCGGTCATTGATGTCAAGAGTGGACTTCTTACTTTCAAGATTGGTGAAGAAGTGGTCGAGTTCCGGTTCAATCCAACATTGAAGGAATCAAGTCATGAGGAGGTCAAGATGCTCTACACACACTCCGACTACATCGAGTGCAACAACCCGACGGGGCGATTTTTGACATGGGAACCTCTACCACCAAGTTCGAGGCTCTCAGGATCGACCCTCATGGGGTCGAGATCGACCTCCCTGGATGATGGCGAGGAGTCCATTTTTGCCTTGGATGCACTCAAGGCGGAGCACGAAGATGAAGTTAGCTTGCCCGAGCCCACTCCCGAGCTCAAGGAGCTTCCCGATTCTTTGAGGTACACTTTTCTTGGTCCAAATTCTTCTCTCCCCGTCATTATTAATGCTAATTTGAGTGAGGATGAGGAGAACAAATTGCTTGATGTGCTTAGGACCCATAGGAAAGCCATAGGGTATTCTCTAGAGGAACTTAGTGGTATTTCACCATCATTGTGCATGCATAGGATATATATGGAGGATGACTATAAACCCACTATTGAGCACCAACGTAGGCTAAACCCCAACATGAAAGAGGTAGTGAAGAAAGAAATCCTTAGAATGTTAGATGCCGGTATCATATTTCCTATCTCCGATAGTAAGTGGGTTAGCCCCGTACATGTGGTTCCTAAGAAAGGGGGGATGACGGTTGTAGAGAATGAGAAGGGAGAGTTGATTCCTACTAGGACTACTACCAAGTGGAGGATGTGCATAGACTATAGGAAACTTAATAGTGCCACTAGGAAGGATCACTTCCCACTCCCCTTTATTGACCAAGTTTTGGAACGTTTAGCTCAACATGATTACTTTTGCTATTTGGATGGCTATAGTGGTTTTTGGCAGATTTCCATTCACCCCGATGATCAAGAGAAGACCACATTCACTTGTCCTTATGGGACGTTCGCTTACAAGAGAATGCCGTTTGGGCTTTGCAATGCCCCGGCCACTTTTCAAAGGTGTATGATGGCCATCTTCTCCGACAAGATTGAGGAGATAGTGGAGGTGTTTATGGATGATTTCTCGGTTTATGGTTCCTCTTTTGATTCATGTCTTGTTAACCTTTCTAGGGTCCTTAAAAGATGTGAGGAAACGAACCTTGTGCTTAATTGGGAAAAGTGTCATTTCATGGTTAGAGAAGGAATTGTCTTAGGTCATCTAGTTTCTAAGCGAGGGATTGAGGTGGACAAAGCAAAAATTGAGCTTATTGAAAAATTGCCCCCTCCATCTTCCGTGAAAGACGTTAGGAGTTTCTTGGGGCATGCGGGGTTCTATAGGCGCTTCATTCAAGACTTTTCTAAAATTGCTAAGCCTTTGACTCACTTACTAGTGAAAGATGTAGAGTTTAGCATGTCTTCGGAGTGTCTTGAAGCATTTTTCAGGTTGAGAAGAGCTCTTGTGACAGCCCCCATCATGCAATCACCGGATTGGACACTTCCCTTTGAAATCATGTGTGATGCTAGTGACTATGCCATTGGTGCGGTTCTTGGGCAACGGAAGGACAAGAAGCTTCATGCCATCTACTATGCAAGTAAGACTCTTGATGAAGCTCAAAGTAAGTACACTACCACCGAGAAAGAGTTTCTTGCCGTAGTATTTGCATTCGAAAAATTCCGTTCCTATCTAGTGGGTTCTAAGGTGATTGTTTATACCGATCATGCCGCAATAAGATTTCTAATGGCAAAAAAGGACGCCAAGCCTAGATTGCTTCGTTGGATGCTTTTGTTGCAGGAATTTGATAATGAAATCCGAGACAAGAAGGGAGCGGAGAATCTAGTGGCGGATCACCTATCTAGACTACCCCTTGAGCACATTATGGAGTCCGGCGGATCGATTCCCATCGATGATACACGCCCGGATGAGACCCTCATGCTAGGCAACGACGATCACCATGAAGACATTGGAAGAGGAACTGCGGAGGTCTCAGGATCGACCCCCCAAGGTCGAGATCGACCCCCATCGGCGAAGAGGAGCTCCCAGGATCGACCCCCATGGGGCCGATCACGACCCTTCCCATGGGTCGATCTGGTGCTTCTATACTTGCTATACATGGGTCGAAAGCCCCTTGGTTCGCGGATTTTGCTAACTATGTTGTCGGAGGCATTATTCCGGAAGGATTGACGTCCCAAGCTAAGAAGAAGTTCCTCCACGACGCCAAACGCTATTATTGGGATGATCCTTACTTGTTTAAGCAAGGGAGCGATCACATCTTTCGACGTTGTGTGCCGGACGATGAGATAGAGGGAGTCATCCGACATTGTCATACTCTACCCACGGGTGGCCATGCTAAGGGCTTCAAGACAACCGTTAATGTGAGACCTCGGGTTTCGGGTCTCGTATAAAACTAATTAATTAATTTAAAAGGAAAAAAAACTAATAATAATAAAAACAAATATATGTACAAGTGATATGTGTAGATATGGTTGAAGGAATCCAAGTCGGTCAAAATAAAAAAAAAGAAAAAAATGTGTTCAGATATATTCAAAGGAACGGAGGTGGATGAACACAATTTTACAACCTTCTTTCTTAAGTATTCCTCGATCAACTAGCTACTGGAAAACTCTCGTGTAGGCCTTTCTTCCCGAGACTGCCAATCAAGTCTCTCGTTGTTCTCGTTGGTGTCGTATTCGCCGATCAGTGGTAGTCTTCGCCTGGGTCGTCGTCATAGTCCGGGTTCAGGAGCTCGTAGTAGTTCTCGTTGAATTATCGGGTGGAAGTTAGCGGTTCTTCATAGTCGAGGTAAGTCGATTTTCGACTTGCTCAGTTCCCGTTCTAACTTGTTAAGGTTTGCATTGTGATTATGAGATTGGTTTTGGGAATTGGTCCTGATCGATTTTTGTAAATGTTTTGGATATGTGTGCTAGGTGTAAATCGTTTTGGAAAGCTATTTTAAAAGTTGATGTATATGTATATATTGTGTATGTGTTTCATGACTGTTGTGATATGAGTGAACGTGCCTTAGTGTGATACTGTGTGTAACGTTGTGTTGATATGTTTCATGATTGTTGTGCTTTGAGTAATCATGTGTAATGACTGATTGTTTGATTGGATTTGGAAAATGAGCCGTTGAGAAACGGCCAATGGAAAATGAGCCGTTGACGAACGGCCAGTGAAAATGAGCCGCTGAGGAACAGCCAGTGAAAATGAGCCGTTGAGGAACGGCCAGTGAAAAATGAGCAACAGATGTTGCCAGTTTGTGTGCTATTTTGAAGTGTCGTGTGTTTGTTATGCATGTTATGAGGCTTTGTTTGATCATGTGTCTGTGTGTACCGTTATGGATTCTCTTAGATTGTGTGGTAGCCTGTGATGTTGAGTTCGAACGGCTGACTTGTTAAGTGATTATGTAGAATAGTTTGACTGTCTATATAAGGAGTTTGGAGCTAAATGTGACTAACGTGACTTAGGAATGGACTAGAGTTATGCGTGTGTTTGTGGACATTTGGTTGCTGACGTTAGGAAAAACTGTTTTGAAACGTCTTGTAGTTGCTTTGTTGATTCTAGCTTGATAGAGTAGGAGCTGACCCTTCGGGGAACTATTTTTCAGTTCAGGTGATCAGGTCGTGGTCGAGCCTCGGCGAAATGGTAGAGTAGTGCAGTGGCGCGTGTCATAGTAGTTAAGTTGTGGGGTGTTGTTTCAAATTGCTAGCTCGATCTTGCTGTAGTATTTATGATATTAAGCGAGTGGAAGTTTGTTTGACTTTTAGGCTTAGAGTTGTGGCTAGTTGAGTAGTTGTTGAAATTTTTTTCTGGTATTGTTCTTGGGGTTGGTTCATGACATCTTGGGTTGTAAAAGTATAAATTCTATTTTTCTTTTATTATACGAGTTGGATGTTTTCCTGTTTTCTCGCCGTGCCCACGTTGCAAGATCCAGTTGTTCGGTTGTCAAACTAGCTTGGTAGTGCCTCGTGAGGTCTACTACTGAGTAACGCCTTGTCAGAAAGACGGGGCTTTACAAATTGGTATCAGAGCGAGGTTGACAACAAGGGCACATGGAACTGACCAACGAGTGTACACGAGGTCCAACTTGAACTAAATCCGGCCGGTGTCTTCATATGTTTTCATGGGGTAGTCATATTGCACTTAGATGGGGTAGGTGACACGTTGCGACTCCGCCACCATTAGCTGAAGGATCTCACCTTGTTAGTAAGTTCATTGTCAGTTCTAGTAAAGTTTTAGTTTCTAATTGCGGGTTTCCGATTATAGATGGACCTACAGACTCGTGTTGCTAATTCTGATGTTGGAGTGAGAGGTCGAGGCCGTGGTAGGGGTAGAGGCCGAGGTCGAGGCCGTGGTAGAGGCCGAGCTGCTGGCCGTGGAGAGATTCCTCCTCAGGAGGAGATTGGTGAGAGTTCTACTCCGTTAAGGAATGACCAGCAAGAGGTAGAGATGTCTATTGCAGGTAGAGGGCCCCCTGTTGTAAGGCCTAATGTTGGAGCTAGGGGTGGAGCCCATGGTGCAGCTGCCGCGCCACCACTGAACATCACACCAGAGATGGCCGAGGCTATTCGAGCCGATCCGGTGGCATTTTTGGAGCAGATAGGAGTTCCGCCAGCGGAGAGTAGGACGGCAGTGCAACAGATGTCTGGGATAGGGGCATCACGCCCTAGAGCTGCGAGATCTGCCCAGACTGTTGAGGAACCTAGGAGGGAAATCCGCGATCCCCAACCTGATAAATGGCTCTCGGAGTATGGGAAGCTGAAAGTGCCAAAGTTTAAGGGTAAGAGCGATGTTGAGCAGTGGCTCAGGCATGTAACCTCTGCATTGGAGTCGATTCGAGCACCCGAAGAGCGAAAGATGTCGTTGGTGCAGACCTCTTTACGGAAGGGTGCGTTCGAATGGTGGGCCCTTAATCACGACCATCAGGCGAAAGTAACCTTTGACGAGTTCAAGGAAAAGATCCGAGATTTTTATTGTCCCCGAGCTCTTAGAGCTGCTAAAGAGGCTGCTTTTCGGGATGCTGGACCGGAAAACACCACTGTGGCTGAGACAATCCTTAAGTTTCAGGAGGAGTTGGCAATAGTGCCAGATGCTTGCCCTACAGAAGAGCTGAAGATCGCAACCTTTCAGAAGCGGTTGCAACCTAATCTTCGAGCATATGTCGCTGGACTTCAACATCGGACGTTGAGTGCAGTTCAGCAGGCTGCATTAGCGTATGCGTCGGCCAATGTCGCACCTGAAGTGGTGAATATACAGACTAGTGGAGTGAAGAGACAGCGAGTGACTGATTCAAACGAGTCTAGGAGAAATAAAATGGCTGATCAGATTCAATCGAGTAGCCCAGAGTTTGAGCCACAAGGTCGTTCATGACAATCGCAACGTAGTCCTGACTTTGGGAGTCAGAAAAGGTGTTACAATTGCGCGGGTGTAGGTCATTTAAAGAATAACTGCCAGAAACCGTTACTCAATTGTTTTACATGTGGTAAACAAGGACATCGCTCTACCTTCTGTCCAAACAAGAAAGTGGCCTCATATCAAGGATCGGTAGCAGGTCTAGGGAACCAGGGAGTCGGTCAATCACTGTTGCAGTCAAATCAAGCTTCGGGTCCGAGGAGAGATCGGAGTGTGGGAGCTAGTAATTCGAGAGTTGCTCCACATCGAGTGTTTGATATGAGAGGACAAGAGGAACCAAATGACCGCAACACTCTAGATGGCGCGGCCTAAGACTCGTTTCATTTTCGGGGATTAGGACTAGTAGTTCGTATTTTGATTTCTGTTTTAGCTAGAAGTGATGTTGGTTTTGTCGGTTGCTCGTTGTTGTGTGACTTGATTTCCACCTGTTTGACTTAGTTTCCTTTGTGTGATCCTTGTAGTATACAAGTTTTGTGTGTTTTTGTGTATGTGTGTGATACTAGTGTTAGTATTCGTATCCGTCGTTAGATTTAGGTTCGAGGACGAACCTTTCTAAGGGGGAGAGGGTGTGAGACCTCGGGTTTCGGGTCTCGTATAAAACTAATTAATTAAGTTAAAAGGAAAAAAAAACTAATAATAATAAAAAAAATATATGTACAAGTGATATGTGTAGATATGGTTGAAGGAATCCAAGTCGGTCAAAATAAAAAAAAAAAGAAAAAAATGTGTTCAGATATATTCAAAGGAACGGAGGTGGATGAACACAATTTTACAACCTTCTTTCTTAAGTATTCCTCGATCAACTAGCTACTGGAAAACTCTCGTGTAGGCCTTTCTTCCCGAGACTGCCAATCAAGTCTCTCGTTGTTCTCGTTGGTGTCGTATTCGCCGATCAGTGGTAGTCTTCGCCTGGGTCGTCGTCATAGTCCGGGTTCAGGAGCTCGTAGTAGTTCTCGTTGAATTATCGGGTGGAAGTTAGCGGTTCTTCATAGTCGAGGTAAGTCGATTTTCGACTTGCTCAGTTCCCGTTCTAACTTGTTAGAGTTTGCATTGTGATTATGAGATTGGTTTTGGGAATTGGTCCTGATCGATTTTTGTAAATGTTTTGGATATGTGTGCTAGGTGTAAATCGTTTTGGAAAGCTATTTTAAAAGTTGATGTATATGTATATATTGTGTATGTGTTTCATGACTGTTGTGATATGAGTGAACGTGCCTTAGTGTGATACTGTGTGTAACGTTGTGTTGATATGTTTCATGATTGTTGTGCTTTGAGTAATCATGTGTAATGACTGATTGTTTGATTGGATTTGGAAAATGAGCCGTTGAGAAACGGCCAGTGGAAAATGAGCCGTTGACGAACGGCCAGTGAAAATGAGCCGCTGAGGAACGGCCAGTGAAAATGAGCCGTTGAGGAACGGCCAGTGAAAAATGAGCAACAGATGTTGCCAGTTTGTGTGCTATTTTGAAGTGTTGTGTGTTTGTTATGCATGTTATGAGGCTTTGTTTGATCATGTGTCTGTGTGTACCGTTATGGATTCTCTTAGATTGTGTGGTAGCCTGTGATGTTGAGTTCGAACGGCTGACTTGTTAAGTGATTATGTAGAATAGTTTGACTGTCTATATAAGGAGTTTGGAACTAAATGTGACTAACGTGACTTAGGAATGGACTAGAGTTATGCGTGTGTTTGTGGACATTTGGTTGCTGACGTTAGGAAAAACTGTTTTGAAACGTCTTGTAGTTGCTTTGTTGATTCTAGCTTGATAGAGTAGGAGCAGACCCTTCGGGGAACTATTTTTCAGTTCAGGTGATCAGGTCGTGATCGAGCCTCGGCGAAATGGTGGAGTAGTGCAGTGGCGCGTGTCATAGTAGTTAAGTTGTGGGGTGTTGTTTCAAATTGCTAGCTCGATCTTGCTGTAGTATTTATGATATTAAGCGAGTGGAAGTTTGTTTGACTTTTAGGCTTAGAGTTGTGGCTAGTTGAGTAGTTGTTGAAATTTTTTTCTGGTATTGTTCTTGGGGTTGGTTCATGACATCTTGGGTTGTAAAAGTATAAATTCTATTTTTCTTTTATTATACGAGTTGGATGTTTTCCTGTTTTCTCGCCGTGCTCACGTTGCAAGATCCAGTTGTTCGGTTGTCAAACTAGCTTGGTAGTGCCTCGTGAGGTCTACTACTGAGTAACGCCTTGTCAGAAAGACGGGGCTTTACAGCTAAGATCCTTCAAAGCGGACTTTATTGGCCAACTCTCTTCAAGGATGTGCAAGCATATGTGACCACTTGTGACGAGTGTCAACGGTCGGGGAACATTACATGGAGGAACGAGAACCCACTCACCGGTATCTTGGAAGTTGAGCTTTTTGATGTTTGGGGTATTGACTTCATGGGACCCTTCCCCTCCTCGGGTCCCTACAAGTACATACTCGTGGCGGTTGACTATGTTTCCAAGTGGGTCGAGGCCATAGCTACAAGGACGAATGATGCTCGAGTAGTGGCCAAGTTCATGAAAACCAACATCTTTCCCCGATTTGGTGTCCCTCGTGTCCTCATTAGTGATGGAGGCTCTCATTTCATTGAGCGGAGCTTTGAGGCGCTTTTGACCAAGTATGGGGTGTCTCACAAGGTGGCCACACCTTATCATCCTCAAACTAGCGGTCAAGTAGAAGTTTCAAACCGGCAAATCAAGAGCATTCTAGAGAAGACGGTGTCCCGCTCAAGAAAAGATTGGTCTTCCAAGCTTGATGATGCTCTATGGGCCTACCGCACCGCCTACAAAACACCACTCCGCACCACTCCTTTCAATCTAGTGTATGGCAAGTCTTGTCATTTGCCCGTCGAGCTCGAACACAAGGCTTTATGGGCTCTCAAGAAGCTTAACATGGATCTCGATGCGGCCGGGGAGAAACGTTTCATGGAGTTGCAAGAACTTGAGGAGTTGAGGCTCAAAGCATATGAGAACTCAAAAATTTACAAGGAGAGGACCAAGAAGTGGCACGATAGCAAGCTTGTGCCAAAAACCATCAAGGCCGGTGACCAAGTGCTCTTATTCAACTCAAGACTCCGACTCTTCCCCGGAAAGCTACGGACCCGATGGAGCGGACCATTCATGGTCCACCATATTTACTTGCACGGGGCAGCCGATCTTATAGATGAGAATGGTGGAATTTTCAAAGTCAATGGGCATCGTTTGAAGAAGTACTATGCTAGGAAGGAACCCGACGAAGAGATCCGAGCCACTTGGGCTCTCACCACCTCGGACTAAGCTACAACACCCATTGTCAAGCTCATGACGTTAAAAAAGCGCTTACGGGAGGCAACCCGGTTTTTAGATTAGATTTTTCTTTTTGATTTTTCCATTCTTTTTGATTTTCCAATTTCTAGACTAGATTTTTGTTTTTATTTTCTAACCTTCCTTAGATTAGACTAGGAAATATTTTGCTTGGGTGTCTGAGGGAGGAGCGTGTGTTTTATTGGATAGGATTTTTGTGATGTTTTTGCAGGTCTCTTAATTGTAAAACACGAGCTCAAAAAGACGGGACAAGACGATCTTACACAAGGATCGAAACGGCGAAAAATCAACCCAGATGGGTCGATATCGACCCCCAGGGGGTCGTGATCGACCCTAGTGTGAAATTCCGAATCTGCCCCTTGGTGTAAGGTATGTCTTTTTACCCAAAATTAATTCAAAAATCCTCCTTCCCCTTCACAACTTCAGCAGCCCGACCCCCCCCCCCCTCTTTGTTCGACCTTCACTCCTCTCGCCCCTCCTTCCTCGCACTCACCGGAATCCGCCGCCTCACCACCACTCCGCACCTCCACCGCACCTCAGCAGCACCGCCACCCTCTCCCTAGCCGTGTTGGCTGCTCGAAAATCACCCCCCATAGCCCCAAAAATCAGCCCATCATCCCTTCCTAGATCTAGCTCGAGATCGACCCAAATTTCTACTTCTTTCACTTCTTACAAGCAATTTCGGTATGATTTCTCACCCTCTACTCTCAATTTTGCTTAAACTTGAGTGAAATTGGATTTTTGGGTTGAATGTGCATATTTGGGGGTTTTTGACCTAGATTGATGAATTTGCAAATTGCTTGCTTGATTGTGTTGTTGTTGAAGTTTGCATGCTTGAGTATGTTTAGACTTGATCTTCATGAGCTAATTTTGGTAGAAAATTGTGGATTGGTGCCAATGGGTTCCATACCCAAAATTTCGGATTGAAACTAGAGGTAGAAGACGACTTGGATGTTCAGGATCGACCCCCTCCTGGTCGATATCGACCCCCCCAGGGTCGAACCTGAACTTGTGGTTTTGGCCGATATTGTGGTGTGCTCAGTATCGACCCCTATGGGGGCGAGGACGACCCTCCTAGGGTCGTTCCTAGGTACCATTTGCTCTTGATTGGGTATGTTTCTTTGGGCTTAGGGTGCATAATAGGATGAGAAGTGTTTTTATGCCTCATGGTCCATGCTTATCGATCCTCTCCTATCCTTGTTATGAAGTGTTTGGTTGAGATTCTTGCCTTTGTTTAAGTATGGGGTGGATGGTGTGTATTATGTGGTTTTGGTGTTTGAATTGATGTAGGTACTATGTCGGCTTCGGGTTCCAAACCTTCAAAGAGAGCAAAGAGGAGTGACAAGGCCAAGCTAGATGACTACCACATTCACTCCAAGTATCTTGACGACTTCAATACCTTCCTTGAGATGAAACACAAGACAAGGTGGTATGATGAGGCGGATGGGCAAAGATTGCATATTCATGAGGATGTCAAGGAGGCTTTCTCCTACATCGGAGCCGCGCACATATTAGAGTGGGACAATCATCATTATCCCATTCTCACTTGTGAGTTTATGGCGACCTTCTCCTCCGACATTAAGAGCCCGGGTTCAAACAAGAAGATGGAGTTTCAATTGGGCAACAAATGGTTCAAGCTCACTTTGAAGCAACTCAATGATGCCTTTGGCTTCCTCAATCCGACGGAGGACGACCCGAGCCCCATTCCGATCTTCAACACTTGGAGCTATCTTACCGGGAAGGAGGTGTCCTCATGCCACAACATGCAAGTCTCCAATCTTGCTAACCCTCTCTTCCGGATCATCCTACGCATTCTAGGAAGTGTCCTCTTCCCAAGAACCGAGCTCAACCGTACTTCTAGAAGAGAGATGATTGTGCTAAGGACTATGCTCTTCACCTCTCCGGCTCCCGTCAATCTTGGCTAC
Source organism: Polygonum maritimum (assembly GCA_963924305.1). NCBI lineage: Eukaryota > Viridiplantae > Streptophyta > Magnoliopsida > Caryophyllales > Polygonaceae > Polygonum > Polygonum maritimum. The sequence goes on from OZ002732.1 coordinate 42,426,123, forward strand.
GAGTGGATCAAGAGTATTAAAGACTTCAAGGGCGGCTCGGGTGCCATCTACTTTGGAGGAATGATAGCCCGGCTTGCAATGAGTCTTGGGGTGAACTTGGGGGCGTACACTGCAGAGAAGCCCATCTTTGTGGACATTCCATACATTGCCAACGCTAGGCTAATTGACAAGCCTTCCAAAGGCGACACCACATTCTACTCCACCTACAATGAGAAGACCGTTGCTATTACTCGGGAGCGTGTGGACTTGCTTCACCTCCCGAATTGGTATGAGGTATGGGCCCCCGCAAGGTTTCCTTTGAGAATTCGGCCTACACAAGATGAGTCTTTGCGACGCCGCCCACGTCGGTACCCGAGCCCCGACCCTCAAGCTACCAACTACCTTGCTTTGCCCCCACCCACGAGCAGCCCCAGGATCGACCCTATGGGGGTCGACCTCGACCCCTCTGGGTCGATCCCGCCATCCTTTCCCTCCTCTACCGGTCCACACTTTGAGTTTGGGGCGTCTTCGGGAGCTTACTCTGGCCCTTCCTACACCGAGCCACCACCTCATGAGGCCCCACCGACATATGACATGGCTTACTTAGCCAATGAGATGGCTTCTATGCGTGTCTCTCAAAAGGCGCACTATGATGAGATTATGAGGGGTCAAGCGGCCCTCATGGAGTACCAAACTCAGACCCGGAAGATGATGACTCAACAACACCAACAATTCCAACAATTTCAAGGCTACTTCTATGCTCAACAAGAAGTGGATGATTACCGGTGGGCTCGAATGGAGGACTACATGCAATGGAACCAAGGCAACTTCCCCGATAGAGATGCATGGGCTCCCCCGGAGCAACCTCCTTTCCGCCCACGTCGACCACCTCCTCCTCCATGAGGAACTCCATCTCCAACCAAGCTTCAAAGAGTTTTTGTGAGTTTTCTTCTTCTTTTCTCTTTACCTTTTTCATGTGTTTTCATGCATGGGGACCTTGCATGATTTAAGTATGGGGTAGGAAGAAGAACATGTTGTACATAATTGAGTCTTTGTTTGTTTGCTTTGTTTGATTTGTAGCTTGATTTGTTAAGAAAAATCTTGAAAAATTCAAAAAAATTGAGAAAATGTCAAAATCCAAAAAAATTGCAAAATGTCGAAAAACAAAAAAAATATTTGCTCCTTTGTTTGTTTTAGGATAGAAAAAAACATGCCATCTTAGATGTCCTATGATGAAAATTAATTTTCATGCTTGTCATGTAATTCCTTTGACATAATTGGATAGTGTAGCCCAAGTTTATGAGAAATTGCTTTTGATTGTGAAAAAGGACTTGTGATGAAATTGAGCATATGTGTTTTGAGTGAAAGTAATTGCAATCCAACAAAATTGTTACCTAGTGAGAATTTTTGCCTTATAAGGAGAACATCATTGATTCCCTCTTCTTTGTTTGTGTGATTTTGCTCTCTTTATGCATATGTTTCTTGTCATTGATATGGTTATCTATTTCTTGAAACCGCTATGAGATTGTTCAAGCATGTTGATTGTGATTAAGAACTTATATTTTTAGCCTATATTCTTCCATGCCTACCTTGAATTGTCTTTGCTTGAAGCCCCGTTCTAGCCTTAACCTTTTGTTTGAAGCTCCACAAAAATTATCCCTAGCCTATGTTAGCTTGACCCTTTTCCGGGAATTGGACTTAGATTGTGTTGGGAGAAACTTTTGTTGAGTGATATTTGTGTTGGGTTTGAAAGGGGTGACCTTGTTAAAAGGGTAGAAAACAACTTGTTGAAGTATAATGTAGTAGGATTCTTGGCTTGGACTGCACATTGTTGAAAAAAAAAATTGAAGAAGAAAGAAGAAGCTCGACCAAAACTACTCAGGATCGACCCCCTAAGGGGTCGACCTCGGTCTTCAGTGAAGAAAACAATTCTCAGGATCGACCCCCCAGGGGTCGACCTCGACCCTCAGTAGGCTCGAAGCAAAAAAAAAAAAAAGGGAGAAAGAAAAGAAAAGAAAAAAAGTGTATAAGTGCAAAGCCAAGAATTCTTAGTATTTCTAAGTTGTAATGTGGGAGTTTGGGTTAGAAATTGATGGGTATGAGTGTCATTGATGAAGTGTTTGGTTAAGAGTTGAGAAGAGAAGAAGTGAGTTGTTTTGGTTTGAAGTATTGTATTTAGGAGTTTGATTCCCGGATTTAGCACCACATGGCCAAATAACTCCCTACCTTATGTTATTACCGAGCCCCATTACAACCCGGTCGAATGAGTCTTCTATGAAGATTTCATTGAGCCTAAGTTCTTATGAAGATTGATATGTTTTGACTTCTCTAGGTAGAGAGATTGGTGATATAAGTCTCAATGATAAAGTAGATGTTGCATAAGGATTAAGATGAGAGTTGATTTGATAGCCTAAACACATGAGAGTTGAGAGAAACACATTAATATCCCTTGTGAGGTTGGATTGTGATTGCCTAGCTTGAGACTTATACATATGTGATGACGTTAAAGTCACTTGTCTTCTTTTCACTTGTGTTTAAAATGTTTTGACAAGGGCTATGCTTGAAGGTTGTGTTATTGGTCTTGATTTGCATGATTATTGCTTGAGGACAAGCAAGTCTAAGTATGGGGTGTTTTGATGTCCGCGTTTTAGGTAGATTTTTAGGGTCTAGATAGGTTAGTTTTAGTTGTGTTTTGTGCTTGAGTCATTTGTTTTTGAGTCTTTTTGCATGAGTTTTCGTATTTCTTTGAGATTCGGAAACTACGCGCTTTTGTGTCGTTTTGTAGGTGTTTTGGAGCTTGAAGACGAGCTTGGAGCAAAACTTGGAGAGGATGGACGAGCTAAGAAGAAGATTCAAGTGGAAGAGCCAAGGAGAAGAGCTTAAGAGAAGCAAAATCAAGAAAAGAAGTGAAGAAATCGACCCCAAGATCAAGCCCAAGGAGGTCGACCTCGAGCCATTTGACCAAACTTGGAACGCAAGGAAAAAGAGCTTCAGGATCGACCCTGAAGGGGTCGATATCGACCCTATGGAGGGTCGAACGCGCGTGACCGAATTCCTTATTCCGGATATCTTGTGCAAGTTTCCTAATCTGTATTTTAGGAAGGTGTTTTGTTTGTGTTTCCTAGTTAGATTAGGACTCCTTTTTGTCTATAAAAGGAGGTTGAACCTATAGTTTTTATTCATTCAATAATCATACAATTAATCATCCAAGACTTGGAGAATTTGGGAGAAGACTTGGAGAGCAAGTTTGAGGTTTGTAAGATTGACCCTTTGGTTTTTATTTGAATTTGAGTGTGGTTTGATTATGTCTTCTTCTTCTTCTTCCTTGTTCTTCTTTGCTATGTGTGAGTAGTCTTCTTAAGTTCTAGGGTTGGGCAAAAACCCAACACAATCATGCATGTTTAAAACTTGAATTCATGACTTGAATGCTTGATGATCATATCTAACCTATCTTGTGCTTAATCCTTGGTGAAAATTGAGGCATGTCTTGTAATTAACCCTAGCGAAAGTGAAAAGTTAGTTACTTGATTAATTCTAATAGGATTATTTGCGAAAGTTGATATTCCTAGGTTAAAGGATAGGTAGAAAGTTGTTTGATTTGCGAAAGTTGATTGAATAACTTGAATTGTTTGCGAAAGTTAAACTTTTCTATGATCTAGATGGCTTGATAGTTGTGAATTCTTGTTGAAAGCATGTATGGTTGTTGTTGTGGTTGCCCTAGCCCTAGAATTTGCCCTTTTTATTGATTGAAATTCGTATCTTTTGCCTTGATCCCGACTCCCTCCGTCGTGTTCGAGTTGTTGTTTGTGTTTTCTCGTGTGTTCGTGTGTGATTGATCTCAGGTTCGACCCTCTAAGGGTCGAGATCGACCACCCTCTGGTCGATCCTGACTCTGTTTGTTTGCGTTTCTTTTGCTCTTTCGTAGTTATCGATTAAACTTAGCACTACTCTCACTCCCGTGGACGATCCTGACTTCGCTATACTCAGCGGGGTCTTGAATAGAAATTTATTTGTTCGAGAAACCCTTCAACACTATGACAAAAAGAATACAGTTCAAAGTAACTCCATAAATTCATTAAAAAAACATTGTACTGTTAACTCGTATGAGATTTGAATCGGAGAACCTTGGATAGTATCCTTGTAGATTTAACCACTTCATTGGATGCGCGAGTTAACTATAGTTTCCACATTCCCCATAAAAACCGAATTCCTCAAAACAGAAACCTGTTTCAAGGGCGCCAAATTCTTAGCGGCCGCTTGGGAAACGGCCAACCCTAGTGACTCGCCTTTCCGATGGCTGATGGAAAAGGTGACGGAGTTGCAACTCTGTGGTGGCCGAAGAACTCCTGGGAGGCGGTTTGACTTATCATGGAGAGCACATCGACAGTTCTTGTGGTAGGGGCGGCTAGAGAAGTTGGAGTCGTAGCCGGAGATATAGCCCACGAACGATCCCCTGAATCGAAAACAATCCGCAAATCCGGCCATCGACGTTTTCTTTGCTCTTATTCTACTTAGGGTTCTCAATTTGCTATGTTTGTATAGAGATTTATGGAAGGGAAAGAAAAAAAAAATAGTAAGACTCCCTTTTGAGACTTGGTCTTTGTTTTGGTAGGCTCCAAATTTATAGGAAGGAGAGTTGCAATAGTACACTTGTAGATGTACAAGTGGACATTAGTGGGTAGTGTACTTCCCATTTGTGTAGTTGAGTATATTCTTCCTTTACGGTTTAATTGACCCTTTGTTGTCGTATCTGATCAATTTATTAGTTTCGCAAATTTGTTGTTGTATCTGATCAATTTATTAGTTTCGCAAATTTAATATTGACAATCACTTTTTTTGTTGTCAGGATAAAGTGACCACATCAATTAAATCGATGACCTTTTTTTTTAGAAATCGATGACCTTGGCTTTCGATACTCCTTTTAATACTTACAATCATTTACTAGTTTTCGTTTACAAATTTAAAATCTATTTTAATTAATTTTAGAATTTTATTCAAGTTCCATACAAAACTCGGAGATTACACTAGTTATAAATGCAAGAACAACGACCCACTTTAACAAGTGGAAATTAATAGATAGGACTAAGGGCTTGTTCTGTTTGTCAGTAGAAAGATCTTAGGGCTGGTTTGGTATCATGTCAGGAATCGGATTGATATAGGGAATCGGATTGGAATGGGAATGGGATGAGGAATGGGGTTGAGTGATTTTAGGTATGAGTGATACCTTGGTCTAGGGTGAAGTATGAAGTTATGTGTAAAAGTGGGGAATGGGTGATTTCAAGGTATCACTCATTCCTAATCCCATTCTTAACCAAACACAAGAATAGGTTTCACCCATTCCTAACCCCATTCCCTATACCCAAGGTATAGAAACAAACATGCCCTTAAAGAAAGTATGGGTTTGGGTGAATTTTTTTATTGAAAAACGCAAAAAATAAAGATAACATATGTATATAGAAAAAGATAAAAGAAATCTTTTTGGTGAAAAAATTATTTTGGCTACAAGTACAATAAGGCGTAAATATACCCAAATGTCTAGCTAGTTGGTATTTTCCTCCTTTACGGATTTCTCGAACTTTGTCGGTGTAAACTGTAAAATAGTACTAGTAGCAAGGAATAAGTGATGGAGCTTCAACTCACAGGTTGAATCGAACACTGTAACCGGTGAAGGGGGATGAGAGGCGTAGAAGAGGAAGGGGTGCAGGAATAGAGAGAGGCAGAATTAAAGCAGAAGAGATATATTTTCTGGATAAATCTCAGTTTTAGCTTACAAGGGTTTATATAGCTATGTCCTACGGGTTCAATAAACATTACGACTCAGGGAAAAGAACCCGAAAGAAAACCTGAGAAGAGAGTAAAACTCTAATCCACAAAATTACATCAAATAATTAAATAAATATGCAAATAAAATTAAATAATAATCATCGTAACGCTTTGGAGGTCGTCGATCCCGTCTCAGCCTTGAACTCGGCTCCGCCTCGTCGAATGGCACCTCAGGAACGAACCTGGGGGGTCGAGATCGACCCATAAAGGGTCGGTCTTGAGGCCTCCTCATGTGGCCGGGTCGTGATCGACCCAAAGGAGGTCGGTCCTGAGGCCGTCTCTCGTGACGTGGTCGGTCCTGGCGTATCATGGGATAACTAGCCAGGTTTGTTTCTCCGATTGGATTTATAAGAGGCGGCTCAATGCGTTAAGCGTCACTAAAGGTGATGAAGTTTTTTACCATTAAGTTATAAGTTTGAATTCCCTTTGTTTCGTTAAAATAGATAAAGAAAAAATACATAGACGGCACAATCGTGTTTGAGAAACCCTCTTTCTTATACTAGTATTTATTCTTGTACAACTGATCGTTAAAAGTAACTAATGATTATATGCATAACTAACTAATCCTTCTAATCATTATAACTAACTCATCAATGATGTACTGAGATTAATAAACTAAGGATTAACCCAACGCATCTTCGTTCGTGGAATATGGGATTGGTCAAGGCCCTTCACAAAGTTTTGGGGGATTTGCTCTATATTTTTGGAAGGTCCTTAAATTAAGAAAAAATTAGTTTTTTTTTTGTCCATCTTGTAAAACATTTGAGGACCTTTTTTTAAAAAAAAATTTCTAATTTATAGTATAAATAAAAAAAATTAGGCCCTTATATTTTTGCTTCTTGCACACCCTCATCTACGGCCCTGGGTGATTATGTATTGTGATGCTTCATTATCACAACTAATGAAGAGTCCTCGGCAAGGAATATAAATATTTAGCCTACAAGTGAAATGATGTAGCCCTTCATTTGTTGGGACATTCATACCCATGTACTAAGGCTGTATGAGTATTTGGATATGATAAAAAATGACATAAAATAGACACACAATGGTTTGTTTTAGTCCGTAGAAGAAATTAAATCTTTGAAAAAAAATTAGTTTCAAGAGTAAAAAAATAATTTTTCAAGGTAAACTAGAACAGGGCGAATATTGACTTACAAATTTGTTCTGGAAAACGTTGTGTGTGGTTTGGTTTTTGTGTCTTCTCGTCGCTTTTCTGTTAGTTCTAATACTATTAGAGTTTGTTGTTGTTTATTAGGTTTTTTGTATGGTTTGTTAAGTTGGTTGATTGAATTTCTTGGATTGTGTCGAGCGTATTTCATCTAGGTCAAGATTGCCCCATTCTAACCTCCAGATCTTGCATACCTACAAAAACATGCACCAATTAGCAGCATTAAATGAGTTGATCGATATGTATCTGACTAGGGTCGGGTTTCATTGATATTTATGTGAGATAGGATCGGATTTCTTTGTTATTTGATTGAAGTTGCCCTTATACTACGGGTGGTGTATTAAATCCTTTCCTTATAAGGAAAAGAATACAATTTATTTTAATTTTTCATTATATTTCGTGGGAACAACTACATACATACATCCACGTCAAATTCAACAAGAGAGCTACCACTACCAATAATTAATTTCAGTGACTATAGAATAATTAAGAAGTGTTCAAAAATCCTTCAAACCTGGGGCAGAACCAGGATAGAAGTACTGAGGAGGCCGACTATATTAGTTAAACACAGTAAATTTATAACTTATACTAAGTAAATCACTTAAAATTGATTTACAAATGTTTCAATCTTCAAATATTCATAATTTTTTGTTCAGATATCGGATTATGGCATATAATATAGCAAATCGAAACCCTAGAAAAGAGAAACAATATAAGGTAAAAAAATTGGATTGGGGCCCATAGCCCCCCACCAGTCCAATATAACTCCGCCCCTTCTTCAAACAAATACTCCCTCCGCTAAGAAATACATGTCGTTTTAGGGTTTGTCTTATAAATTAAGAAGTCAAATGATTTGACTTAAATATCCTCAATCTTATGAAAATCTTTTATTTTCTATTATATTTTATGATAATTTTTTTCAATAAGTGAGGATAATATTGAAAAAAGTGTGTTAAAGTATCTAAAATGACAAGCATTTCTTAACAACCAAATCAAACTAAAACGACAAGTATTAATTAACGGAGAGAGAATAACGAATAAAGAATCATATCCCTCCACTACACAGTAAAAAGTAAAACCTCATTTTTCCCCGATCCCCCCAAACCAAAAATCACCCAAGGGTAAACTTTCCGCAGACGAACCAAATCCCTTGGTTAAAACCGAACCCCGACTTTTACCACCCGCTCTCGAAGCCACCAGCGCTAGCGATCTCGATCTCTCCTCCGGTGATCGTCGGCGGCCGGAGAAAGAGACGGCGTTACACACCGGCGGCGAGGCCAGATCTCCGGGAAGCCGGCGCGACTTATCGTGGAGAGCGCATCGGCAGTTCTTGTGGTACGGACGGTGGGAGAAGTTGGAGTCGTGGCCGGAGATGCATCCCTCGAACGATCCTTGCAGCCGGAAACTGTCCGCAGATCCCGCCGTCCACATTTTCCGACCGATCGATTAACGTACGCCGGATCTGCTAACGGACGCCGATTTTCTGATTTGGTTAGATCCGATGGGAGGACGGTGGATTCCGATCGAGTAGAGAGAGATGATGGAGGGATTTCTTCTCTCTTACTCGATCTGCACCGGATCGGTTGATGATCGGTTTGGTGTGTATTTATGAGGGTGAAGGGCGCGTGGATTGCGCTTGGTCAGCGTGGGTGGCTACTTTTCGTGGGTTTTATTTAAGGGGGGGGGGGGGGGGGGGGGCAAATTTGAATTGTTAGTTAAATGGGAAATTTTGCTAGGTGAGCCTCAAGTGTTTCTAAATTAGTTTGGTGTACCGTGCTTTGTATAATTTCGCAAGATGACGCTAGGTTCCGTATAGTTTTCGGCTTTGTACCCAATTGCTTAGGGCTGAGCACGGTTCAGTCGAACCGAAAAAATTGACCGAACCAATTGAACCAAACCAAAACCGACAAAGTTTGGTTCGGTTCTCGGTTTAATAAAAATCAAGATTTTGGTTTTGGTTTGGCTCAATTGTTTCAAAGAAAAGCCTTATATTTATCAAAAAGCGAAAAAATCAAACCGAATCGGTCCGGTTCAGATTTTTCGATTCGGTTTGGTTTTGAATCGATGCTCAACCCTACAATGGCTTGTGTTTGTCAGAAAAAAGGGCAACTTTGTTGAACAAAAAGAAGGTGTTTTAGAAGGGGTTGGCGAGCTTACGTACGAGTGCGAAGGGGAGATCATCAAGGGTGGTGGTTGTTGCTTGTTCGAAGAGTGTGCGGAGTTGAAAATTTTAAGAAGCTTCAGGTTAGCTTGTGAAATAGTGAAACGTATGGTACACCATATGAATTTGGGCACGAGTTGAGGATTAACAGGTGGAACATCGACCGTGTAGCATGCTTTGTAGACTGTAGTATTGCGCGAGATAACCCTAAGCTCCTTACAATTTTCGGCTTATATTGAGCCGTTTGCGTCCGTTAAAAAATTGTCAGCTTCAAGTTTATGCATCCGGAGGAGAAACCGGCGAGGGGGATGGATGTTGCATGGTCAAAGACGACGTTATGGGTGTGTGTAGACTGCATATTGGAAAAAGTTTAAGGAGTATCGGGCTTACCTTGAGAAATAGTGAAAAGTATGGTACACCACACTAATTTGGCAAGAGTTGAGGGTTATTAGGCAAAGTTTAGGTTTATTAAAATAAATAAATACAAGCATATTTCTAGAAAATATAAAAAAAAAAACAGTTGGAAAGTTGGGAATGCAGGTGGAACATGGGTGTTGAAGATGCGGAAGCCGCTGTCCACGTTAAACAATTGGGTAGGAATTCAGTGAGTAGAGTTTGCCCACACGACACTCATTTCTCCTCCTTTTGATAATCTCCTCCTGCTATTAATCAGGATTTCAGGATTAATCCAGATTAACAGTTTTCTTCATCTTTAATTGTTTTCAACATTTGTGATACGTTTTATCAAAAAAAAAGCATTTGTGATAGGCTGGTCTGGTTAACATTATAATGGTATTTTATAAATCATACAATTACTTTCTTAATCACTCAACACCTGACTTGATTCTCCTTTATTTATGGGTAAAAATTTTCAATAAAAAATCACATGTTTTTACGCAGAAAGATCTCTTTTTTTTTTTGATCAAGAAAGATCTCTTTTTTGGTGGCGAACCATACGTATGAACTTTGGTATGTTGGTATATATTCTGTCACCGACTTTATAACATATTGGAAAAGTTTCAAATCGGAAAAGGGGAAAGAGTAGCTTCAACCAAAAAAAAAAAAAGGGGGGAAAGAGTAGTTATTGATATAACACAATGCTACCAGGCTGGTCCATGATTTTGATTGAATTAGACTCCCAAACTTGTAATTGGGCCAAGATAGGCCCAAGTATTTCCGGCCCAAAATAGTCTGATCCATAACAATCCCACATTTTCTTACAACTGCAACAACAATCAAAAACGAAAAAAGGGTTTGGGGGCAGCTACAAATTACAGACGTACGACACCTTTAGGGAAGCGAACTGTGTCGCAGACTTCATTGCAGCTTCTTTTTGCCAAGTATCGTCTATCCCTTTGTATCATGACTCGGTCCTTTGGGACCTCATCCGTAAGGATACTCTAGACTAGGTCCCAGTCTATCGAGATCTACCTAATTCCTTTCCTTATAAAAGAAACAAAAAAAAAATACGGACGTACATAATCCGGTATATACTTGGGTACATGGGAAAATTAAAATGTGGCATGGACCACTTTTCTATAACAAGTTGTAACGGATCATTCAACGCATACATACATACAAAACCAATGTCTAATCTATCATATCCATGAAAATCACACTATCTTGTATTGTCTTAAAAAGCGAGACAATCCTACTATTGGATCCATTGCCCTCCCTTTCTCCCACCTTCCCTAGGTTTCCTGTTTGTGTTACAAATCACATCCAACATTAAATGATACACATCACGGATTAGGTCTATTTGCAGCTAAAGAGTTGTACGTTTAGGGTCATCAAATATGGTAGAAATGAATGCCATCAAGAGCTTATAGGAGAAATATTGGTATCCATATCGGTATATGTATGGATATGATTGTTACTCAAAACTAGTGTTTGGTATGTTCTCGTATTGATATCAAACTAATATTTACTGTTTAGTGTATGAGGGGTCAATATCAATTTTGATAACAAAGTGATAGCAATTTGTTTTTTTGATGATGACTAAGGCAGAGCATCGGTTTAAAATCAAACCGAAACCGAAACCGAAATTCGGAAATTTGGTGAACTGAAAAAATTCAGTTTGGTTTTTTGGTTTTCGATAAATATAAGGTTTCTGTGAAAAATTATACCAAACCGGAAAATAACCGAAATCGAACCAAACCGAATTAAATCCTAAAATTTATTGAACTGAGAACTGAACCAAACTCCGTCGATTTCGGTTCGGTTCGATTCGGTCAGTTCGGTCAATGTTTTTGGCTTCAGTTGAACCATGCTCAATATCTTAACAAGGACCACCAACAAAATTAACCGACTTGAAATAATTGACTGGCTTGGCCTAATAGAAAGCAGTGTGGTAAGACCTCCCGGGCTTGTACTCCAATCAGCATGGATCGTGAACTAGATAACCGGCTTGCGCCCACCGGTTCAACCTAGTGAAAAGAGTGATATTAAGTTGTTTTGATATCTCACAAAAAGAACGCATATTCAAGGTATTACTCAATATGTATGGATATATATCCATTATATTTTTTATGACGAGGAATCCACCTTCGGTGGCGTTGTACAGTGCGACAAGGACTAAAGGACCACGAACCAAGTTAATCGGGTTGCTTTGACTGTCTCAGCCCAATGGAAAGAGGAATGGTGAGGCTTGATCTTTCACCCAAGTTAAGAAATGGATGCAGAGATCGAACTTCAAACCTTCCGAGACGTCCCCCATACATGTTACCCTCGAACATCCAACATCTTAATTAATATCGCTTATATTTCTACATTGAAGTTTCGAATTCGCATTAGTATTAATATCCGATATCTCATATGTTTAATATCGATACCAAACAAACCTTAGGATGTATTATACATACACATCACCTATATACAAATGCACTATGTAGACTTGTGATATGAGTAAGGGGGTACGTATAACGTGTTGAATGCTAACTATGTCACTCCATGTGACCCAGAATGTCTATGACCCACCACTTGTTTGGGCCTACAACACCCAACACAATACATGAAAGCCCACATGCAAGGCCGTGACTACTCGGATCTTGCAATCAATAGGTGAAACATTGTGGACCCTCGTGCCCACGCCACGATTAATCACCAATCTCTTCATACGTTTGTCCCAAATCTACCTAGATTCATTTATTCAGCATTATAGCCTTTTCGATATAAGTATCTATCATATAATACGTACTATATTATCTATTGTAAGAAGAGGTAGATCCAAAATGAGTTGGACGGACGTTATCATGTAAGATCTCGCCTTCTTGTCATTCACTGATCGAGGAGATGGCTCAGAATAGGGACGTTGGAAGGGATATATACAATAGAGTAAAACCCTAATTTTGTTGCTTGTTTGTATTTGCAAGGGTTGCTTGTGTATATGCTTCATTTTGGGTCTTTTGGAAACACCTCATGCGCGTTCAATCTAAGAATACACACGTCTTCAAATTCTACAACGTGTATACAATTTTTTTCGTATGACATGAGGTTAGACCTAGTCATTACGATGTCATCTAAATGGATTTTCACGGGTACTAGGCTACTAGCTAGTCGATTATATTGGAGTAATGGAATATAAAACCTAAAGTAGACGGAAATATTTCGAGCACTTACAACTAAACTTGTTGTAACGATGGACAAAAATATTTCGAGCTCTTACAACTAAACTTGTTGTTGTAATGAGAGATTGAACGATTTACGTGGTTCGGTAACAGTGTGTTGCCTACGTTCACAACAAAATTTAGATTACAGAGTTCTGGGTATTCCGAGAGTTTATATAGGGACTCAAGAAGCCCTAGTTACAAATATGGACCCAACCCCAAACAGATGGAGATAGGCCCAAAATACAGAAAGTATAGTATACCCATTTGGTATGGGAGAGCCCTGGACCTCCAGACCAGGACGCGCCCCCTGGACCCCCTAACTTGCTAACCGCTTAGTAAGACTCCCGTACTACCTATCGCAGTGTGTGATTCAGATTCAAGGCACGTTAACCCCTGCGTCGTTTAGTTACATATGTAAAACCTTTCAAAGTGTTTCCAATACTTTTTTTTAGTTGAATAAAGTGGAGTTTGGTGTTTGGTCTCTTCAATATGTACCTTTTGATACACGTGCTTGATCGAGAGTCACTAACTGGCGATCACTATTTCAGATTGTGATTAAATAGAGATTAATTGCAATAGTTCAATATATACTTAAACTAGTTGAAGACCCGTACCATGTACGGATAGTGGTCATTTTTTTCCGTTAATTTGTGTATCTACCATAATCTATACAGTACTATATATTAATTCTTATATATAAATAGATTAAAATGGGAATTGAAAAGTTAAGTTAATTAATATGTATCTTTTATAGAAGGAAATTTTAAAGATAAATATTAGTGTTTCAAAGATAGATATTAGATGAGTAAGAAACAGGATAAATTTAAAGATTAGATAATTAAAGAAATTTTAAAGATAAATAATATGCCTTTAAATATAGATATTTGATGGGTAAGAAAAAAGATAAAGTTAAGGATTAGATAATTAGGAGAAATAAAACATATAAAATTGTTAATAAAGTGGGGCCAGAATTAACGTGAAGGCTCGAAATTCTCCGGCTTTAATATATAGTATAGATTGTTAGATTTAATTTGGTGTTTGGTCACTTCAATGCATTTGCCGCCATATATTTCCGTTATATATACATCAAACATTCAAATGCTTAATTAATTGATATAAATAACGATCAGACTAAGGGTCCGTTCGGCAATTATGTACTGATACTGATGCTGACACTGAAGCTTACAGCTTACGGTGCTGATGCTAATATTAGATGCTGACAATAGTGCTGAAGCTGAACACTTATTAGATAGATAATAAAACGTGTGTTCCATAACTTTCGTTGATTACGGATTATAGATTAATGTAAAATTACAAAAGGGTACGTGTTATATCACTCCTCTAGTTGACAAAACTACAGGAACTACCACCCACATCCTGGTGTTTCCGTACCCATCCCCACCCCTCACAGACCTCACACTCACACACACAATAATCAATATCCAACTTTAGTTTTCCATCGAAATGTCATGAAAATGGAGTATACAAAATTAGGTAGGGCCCAGGGGGGATGAGCTTTGAAGATTTAGGTAAAATGAACTCTTTCACTTCTGTTCCAAAACAAATACGGATTTTAATTTTGAAGTCTCTTCTCATTTACAAAGCCATCAGAAACCCACAAAAAGCACCACCATCGCCACCGCTTTTCAATTACTGGCTCGGTGACGTGTCTTCTTTTACCTTTTGAAGGAATGGAACTTGATTAATGTGGAGGCTAAATATGCCTTCCACAATTTTGTCGAGTAGGAACTAGGAAGCCTACACTGGCATGGCCACGACGAGCGGTGGACCTCGACGGACGAAACCGGCCGCGACGAGCGGTGGACGGAGACGGACGAAACTGGCTGCGATGAGCGGCGGCAAAGTAGTGACGGACGGGATGACTAACAATGAGAAGGAAAGATGCAGATCGGGGAAGCTTCGGTCGAGGTCGGTAAGGAAGAAGGAGGTAGATTTCGGGCTTCGGTAGAGGTCGACAAGTTAGGAGGCAGATCTGGGATTTGTGGAAGGAGGGTAGGATTTGAGGGGTAGGATGAGAATTTTATTTAGGATAGATACTTATGATTTGGGATAAGTACCATAAGTTGGGGGAGGGACCTTACGCTACTTATCTATCATAAGTACCATACTTATCATTTAAAATTTTGTTTTTATCCGAACATACCTTATTATACTTATCGTACTTACAGTAAGTAGCATAAACACCATAAGTACCATAATCAACACTTGTCGAACGGACCCTAAGTGATTAGATAACACAAGTCTCAATCATAATGTTGCAAACAAGTGATGTCTATTTCTGTAAACGTCATAATTCACACATTGTAGACAACATTAATTCATTTTTTTTGCCTTCGAACACGTCATAATTCTTGATTTGAATCGAATATTGCAGAGACCCTTCGATAAAGAACACCGTTTTGAATTCAATTTTTCGTAGGAAAAATTGAACTCAAATCTCTAGATAATCACGTAAGAATATCCAAATTCATATTCCATTAAACCAACAATAACTCTTTTTTTGGGTTAAGAGCACTGCTCATGAGAGTCGAATCTGACTAAATGTCCGAAGTCACAATAATAACTCTTATTGATTATAAATCTCTTTTTGGAGGCCCTTATTTAGAAATCTCTTAATTTAAACACAAAAGTACGTGGTTAAGCCCATGCACATACTATTTAATGCAACATATATATTAATTCTATTAATTTCATATGCATGGGATTATACATACTACAAAAAGGCAGTATGCCATATATATATATCATGTATTAATCATTAACTTTGCATGACACTAAGCCAAAAAAAAGAAAAAAACTTAGCATGACACCAATTTTCGGCGACATACATGAAGATAAAATATACTTCAGTATCTACTTTTGCTTATATTAATAGAAATTGTATGTACAAAAATAAGTCGAAACCCTAAAAACTGCAGCTTTTTCTGTAGTGCCTGCCTGTTCCTCGTATTTCTCTTCCCGTACAGATCAATCTCCACTTCCACCCTAAAACCCTCGTCTTAATTAGCAAATTAAGAGGCCCCTCAAAATACCCTCAATACAATAATACAATATTTATACTGTATAGTACAGTATATAATAATGTGATTAAGCTAGGAGGCTTAATTATGATTTCAGTTGTGAATTGGAGGCTTTCTCTTGGCCGGGGAATAATCCATCTCGTTTATATCGTCGTACTCGGTGTCGTGGGAGCTCGTCGCCGTGGTTTCTGACTCGAGCGATGGGTTCGCTGGCTCGGTTTTTCGGGTTCGGTTAGAAGCGACTCCCGAGCTCGAATCCTTGACCATCTTTGGGTCTACGGCGTTTGTTCCTTTGGGTAGGCTCTGTAAATAGACCACAAAAATCATTATAATTAATTTACATTATTATTTTATGTGTATGGATTTTTTTTTAATTATTACTATTGTTGTAGTGTATCTTAGACAAAGATTGTACAAACCTTAGAAGAGGTGTTGGTGGTGGTGGTGGTGGGAGGAGTGGATGGAGAAGAATTCGTAGAGATCATTAATTTCCTAACTTTTCCTGCAAAAATTCAAAAATATACTAATTTAGTATTCGAACAATATAGAATATTTGGATACATATGATCATATTAATTTGTTTGAAGTAAGAATTATAGATGGAGTACTAGCTCAAAATTTCAATCCTTTTGCAAAGTAAAAAATGATGAAATTAAATTAACAAATTAATTGAGGGGTAGTAATTTGCGAATCTAGCCGGAGAAGCAATAAGTTTAAATCCCTTTTCGACGTTAGAAAATCGATTCTATATCGATTTTTCAGTCCTATACTCCTACACTAGCTTGAAAGAATTTCGTGTCGCATGATGTTACAAATGTATGAGCAACTAAGATGAAATTAAAATCCAGCTAATCCTAGCTAGGTGTGGACATTAGAGTGATTAAAAGGGTTAATTAATGAGTCAATGATGCTTGGGAATATGTCTCCTAGGGCCTCTATAATCTTCATGAATCCATGGAAACCAGTGATGATTAGGTTGCTCCTTTGCAAAACTTGAAAAAACTCTTTTCTCCATTCTACCTGAAGATGTTGATGAACAATCCTTGTTGTCCTTGCATGCTTTTGCACCTTCATTAATGTTGGTTATTTTCTCATCATTATTCACCTGAACAATATAAGCATACATAAATTAACATCACTTGTGAATTTTCATCAATCTAAGTGACCGGTGTACGTACAAACTGTTTAAGGACATCAATTAGAAAAATCGATACAGCTAGATATATAATTCAGGACAGAAGGATATATAAGCAAATTAAAGACCCACCTGACTTTCTACTGGGTTCGGGTCTCGAGGGATTCGAATGGCGCAAGAGCTAGTAAGAAGAAGGCACAAAGCAAGAGGCAAGAGTAAACTACAAGACTTCATCTTCTTCGAGTGATGTGTGTATGGAGATTTAGAAAGTATTGGCTACACTTTTTCTATTTTTTTTTGGTCGAAAGCTACACTTTTTCTATTCTTCTTTCTTCTTGGTGGTTTTTTAGGATATTGAGAGTGTAGAGGAGATGGCCACTTAAATAGATGTCTATGGCAAATGTGGAGATGAACACTTAAATAGTGTACACAAAGTAATTGTCCAATGAGGGTTAATGGGGCCCATTATAATAATTTTCCCAAATGGCCCCAAGTTTAATTTTTTTGTCAAATGGACCCCTTTATTAATTAATGTTGTCCAACATGTAGGTATTAAAAGATGGAAAGTTTGCTGGTTTGTTTTCTTATCTCACTTGTAATACTCAAACTCAACTCCCTTTATTACTCATGACCAAAAAAAAAAACTCCTTTTAATACTTTCGTCTTTGTATAGGGTGAAGTGACTAATCATTCGGTTTCCTTCAAGGGTTTACCCGTATTTAAGCTTTTTGTGAAAAGTTTAGTCATCATTATGTCCCTATTGGGAGCTTTGGGTATGAATTATTGAATTGTATATGAAGTTGTACTTGTGTAGTTGTACGTTACTTGTATAGTTGTATGTATAGGGTACGAATTCAATGTCTCACATAGACATGATAGTGTCGAACAAACTTGGCAATTAAACCGAAGCAGTATCGGAAAACTAATGCACAAAGCAAACAAGCGAACAATTAGGTTGAGCATCAGTATGAAACCGAACCAATTCAAAACTTAAGAATTTAGTGGAATGAAAATCCTTTATCGGTCTGGTTCGAATTTTTCGATTTTCGGTAAGTATAAGGTTTATCTTCAAAAAAAAAACCGAACAGACTAAACAAAACTGGATCAAACTGTTCCCGAAATCGAAATCCTGGAAACTATTCAACCGAGGACCGAACTAAGCATCACCGGTTTTGGTTCGATTCGATTCTACTTTGATACTATTTACATGAAAATGAGTCATTCTTGTAAAACTACTTTAAAACTGAAAAAACAACATTATTTTAAAACTGGATCAACAAATTAAATAAGTATTTTTCATGCAACTTTGGAATATAAATGATGGATTAATTATAGTATGAAGTAACCAAAATTTGTATGGTTTGTCTCCAATAGATCGATGTATATATCAACTTAATAATCAGTTGGCCGTCTTGTCCAAAACCATACTAAATTAAATGTGGCATGGCCCCTCACTCTCACCACCTGCTTGTCATTTTGTGAGACAAAATCCATTTTCGGTTGATTCATCAATTTAGTCTAATATGTAATTTTAAATGCCAATTAATTGGTATGTTATTAAAGTCGGTGGGTCATATCTGACGTGGGATTTACACGGTCATGTCATGTACATAAGTATACGGGGTTTCATGCTAAAACCAATATATTGACGATAGGGGGACTAGCCTCATGTACTTATATTGTGGGTGATTATGTTCTAATTCCCGATGTGGATAGATCTGTATGGAGCTTTTATCATACGTATATATAATATTATGTTTGTTCTTAGTCATTTGATCATGACGATAGAGATTACGACTATATGTTTGAAACTAGTTGAACATATATATACTTTAACTTAATTAATTATTTAAACGAAAGTAGGGTATTTTAAAATGTTAGAGATCGATGTTGGAGTCTTGGTAGTGGGGAAAGAATGGTTGATTAATGGGAGATAGGTTGAATTTTCGGGTCCAAAAGTATACCCAACATATAATACAATTGACACTTGCACATATAATCCAATAATCAGTCTCTTCATTCAACCGAAAAAACAATAATCACTCTCTTCATAAAGACAAACACAAATAACGGATTAACAAGAAACAACATATTTGATAGGTTCAAGACTTTTCATAGGGTTATCTATTCTGATACTACTCTCGTCGTAACGCACTTGACTTTATGTTTCTTTGTACATTTAAACCATAAAAAGAAAGAGGGTCGGGTATTATTCGCATGAAAAACACTTCAATATTTTATAAATTATCTGGGTGGTACGATATTGCTGAGCCACTCCCAAACAAATTAGAAATAAAATTAACTTAGGAACAGACCTACCTTAATGCCATATTAAGTTCGTTTGTCAGTACATACTTCGGCAATTAATTAAGTGATTGCCAAATAACCAAAAAAGATGGAATGAGATAAACTTTACTACCAAAACTACAAGAACATTCATTCAAGGAAAAAGAAGCATTTTTTTTAAAATTAAACTTAGACAAGTTTAAAAATAATCTTGGTTTGTCTTCTTTTGGTGTCATTTTCATGAATTAAAGGAGTTATTTTTTTTTGCCTAGGAAAAGAGCAAGTGTGGAGCGATTATATGATCATGGCATAATTTGATTTGATGACGATAACTTGAGAATTATCAATTCCGTTAGTGGTGTGGTGTGTGAACTTGTATGTGAAAAGTTAGCATCTTTGATATGATTCAGAGAGAAACATATTGTTTGATCCACATTTTCATAAAAACAAATGTGACATAATAAAGATCAATAAAAGTACAAATAATTTAAATGTACAAATCTTACATATCATTAATAATTAATAATTTTACATATCATTCTTTTCTTATCGAAAAAATGTGTAAATTTTACATATCATTAATAATTAATAGGGAAATTCCGCCCGATAACCACGAGGTTTTGCAAATTCCGCGTGGTACCCAAAGGTTTTCGGTATTCCGTGTGGTAACCACGAGGTTTTGCGGATTCCGCGTGGTAACCTTGGTCTATTATAAAAAGTTAAAATTATATAAAATCATACCCATCCTTTCTACTTAATTACACAAATCACCCTATCTTTAGTGTTTTTTTTAAAACTATCTAATCTATTTTATAAAACACCTAACTTTATAATTTTATTATTATATTTTTTATTTACTCTTTTTCCATGAAACTATATATTGTTATTTTACAAAATCTTATGTATAGTATTATTATAAAAAGAACCACATTTTTCAAATTTGTATAAAAAAATAGTTCTTTTTTCAAATTAACAAAAGCATACCTAATTTTTAAGAAACTACCATTCTTATTAACAAAATATAAACTTGAACTTTATTAATAATTGATCCTTTAAGAGGGTGTTCTTTAAACGTTGGTGCGCTAGTTCAAGTAATTTATTTTTAAAATAAAATAAAATTGTTTTTTCTTAACATAATGTACATATATCATGACATTAAAAATGTGTAAACATTACACGTTTTTTACGGCATGTTCAACTTTAGGAAATATTTTGTATTTATAATAGATTAACATTTAAAAATAAGTTATGTATTAAGTAATACTTCTCACTAAGTATTTTAATAAAATAGATTTGATAGTTTTGTTGAAAAAAACTATTTAAATGATACTTAAAATTAGGTATAATAAATTAATTTATTTTTTATTTTTTCAACAAACCTATCAAATCTATTTTAATTTTTTAATACAAATTTGAAATATGTGGTTTTTTTTAATAGTTAAAAAATATAAGATTTTGTAAAATAATAATATATAATGTCATGGAAAAAGATTAAATAAAAAAAGATATATATATATATATATAATACTAAAATTATAAAGTTAGGTGTTTTATAAAATAGATTAGATAGTTTTAAAAAAAACTAAAGATAAGGTGATTTGTGTAATTAAGTAGAAAAGATGGCTAAGTTTTTATATAATTTTAACTTTTTATAATAGACCAAGGTTACCATGCGGAATCTGCAAAACCTCGTGGTTACCTCACGGAATACCGAAAACCTTTGGGTACCACACGGAATTTGCAAAACCTCGTGGTTACCGGGCGGAATTTCCCTAATTAATAATTAATAAGTCAGTACTTAAAAGTGTCATATTTGACTCTAATAAGAAGTATCCTCAACCCAAAAAATAATACTCCGGGTAATTATTAAGGTAGAAATTCTACCAAAATGTAGATACTTTTCGGTTGTTACTTTTGTTAGAGCATCTCTTGGAGCTCTATAATTTTTTTCCAAAATGGAGAAGAAAGTTTCAAATTCTTCAAATTTTTTTATGTCTCAACTCAAACAAATTCTCCATCTTAAAGAATTATATTTGTATCAGTATTATATTTACATATAAACTATTATCATAAAATCATGATTGGTCAATTGGGAGAAGACATAATTTATTATATAATCAATGTATTCTCCAAATAATTTTAGTGATACAAAACAATGGAAAAATTGTTAAAAATAGGTCCAAATACACCAAATTCAAGAATTTAGAGCATTTATTTATTTATGTATTTTTGATGAGTAAAGAAATTAGGGTTGACACAAATACTACTTGAGCTCGCATAAAACATCCACAAATAATGACAACTGATTACTAACCAACTCTAAAGGTAATAGGGCAAACCATCGGTCTGGAGTCTCAAACTCAAGGTCTCATAATACACTCATAAGTGCTCAACCAGTGACTTGATACACCAACACATAATACTCTTATATACCGTCAAAATAACGCATTTCACCAAGAGAAGCAATATCACAAATATCAGGGGATTGTCCACGTGGCTTAAAAGATGATGTGGCAAAAAGTCACATACATAGGGTCCACCTCACGAGGTGTGTCGCCGGGAATAGGTGATCAATGGAAAATATGGACGGCAATTCTTGTCGGAGCTAGGCTTGGACTTTGGTTATGAAATTTGAAACTCGTCCAAAAGTCAAATTTTTATTTTTCATTTCCTTATTATTTTATAATGTGTATATAACCTACATATGTAATTTTATAAATAATTATCCACGATCGGTATTTTAGCTAATATATATGATACTCAATTAGTTAATCAATTTCGATCAACTTCAACTTCATCGATCATTTAGTATCAAGTTCAATCATAAACGGACTCATAACTGAATCTGCATGCATGGTATGGGCAGAGGCGGACACTCTCATGCTTGGTTAAGAAAGCGATGATATTTACTTAGGAGAGCTATGGGGCGAAGTAAATGTTGGACAATTATCCTAGTAACGGGATATGGGCAAAAATATAAGGACCATATATTCAAAGTCCACCCCCTTTCTAGGTGATTATGAGAATTCATCAATTTTGCTCCATCTGTTAATAATTATTTGTCATTTTAACTTGATTCACTTGCTTAATAATACTTGCCACAAAACATGTACATATTTTGTCATATTTTTTTCAATATTATCCCCATTATCTAAATAATTATACAGATATACATTCAAAAGAGAAAAAATCTTCACAAGATTACGATAATATTAGAAAATTTTCCATCTTCTTAATTTTAGAGAGAAATCATATATGAAGAAAGTTTAACGTGGTAATTGGTTTTCAGTTTTCACGTCCTTTCAAAAGAAAAGATAAGAATCCTTTTCAATTCAATTCAATCTAAATATTTATGAGTTAAATTTGTACGTAGGAGCATAGAAAAGTGGTGATGCATGGTTCAAGATCACTTGGTCTGCCGACAACAAAACCATCGCACACTGTAATACATGGCCGGGTTTGCCTTTTGAATGTTCTTTTTGGGATATACATTAGGACCACTTAAATTATTAATTTCCATAATAGAGATTAGAGATATAATTAATAATGAAGTTTTTTTCACTTCACTATTTTCTTCACTATATATATGTAATTAAGTTTCAAAGTGTTGTACGTGGTGGGTTCTTTCATGGTTGGCGGATGCTGGCCACAATTTGTGTGTTTGTGTCTAGTCATGACAAGGCAAATCTCCCTTAATCACCCTTTAACTTTCAAAATCATACAATTAACTATTAACTCCAAGAGAAATGTCTATGGGAGAAATAATAATATTTGTGGGTTGTTCGATCTCTAAAAAATTAACAATTCAAATTAATAATTCATCAAAGATTAAAAAAAACTTCAAAAAAGTTAAGCAAGTCGAGTTCTATTTTTTTTTTTTTAAAAAAAGTGATTATTTTGTAATGAGTGTGCATGATCTTACAAGTAAGTTACATGATCATATTCCTAAGTGTGTAGGATCTTAGTTATAAATAGACACAATCTTATAATTGAATGTACGTCCATGCTCATTAACCGAGTATACATTCACAATTTATACCTATAATTTAACTAGTTAAATTACGTTGCATATATATATATATATATGTATGATAGGAATTAATTGATATCTATGTCGTTTATATCTCTAAAAGTTAATATTATATTGTCATAAATGAATTCATTATAATACCATATTATCTATATTTAACGAAATTCATACATGGGGCGAAAACTTATACGTTTTTTGTTAATTACAATACAAGAATAAGAGTAAAGTTTTGCATAATCCACGCGTTCTCCTATGTTAACTTCATTACACTCCAATTAACTCATTTGCTTACTTATCTAAATGTAACATATATTAGGGTACGTACCTTTCTCTATCCAATGTCCTAAGGGTATACACTAAGAATCAATATTTAGAAACTATAACCATAAAAATGAAAAGTATTTTTTCAAAAAAAAATGGAAAGTATAAACTCATCAACAAAAATATTAAAAAAATACAAAATCAAAATTAGACTCTTTTTTTTTTGGTTGAAAAATCAAAATTAGACTCTTAACAACCTATAGATTAGAAAAATCGATATAACTTATATACAAAAACACAAATTAATATATATTTTCAGATGGATACGATACAACTCATACAACCAATTAAACCGTCAAAAAAATATAAATAAATAGGCACAAGAACAAATTGAAACGTTTATACAAAGGCCCTCATGCCTCAACCCATACATAGTTGTTTATAAACACATGTGATGCATGTGAGCATTCATATGACAAACTTAAAACAAGAACATACACCTCTTTACGGTCCCATAGCTCAATCAAATTCATGAAGATAAATTCTTTTATATAACTCATCAAAAAAAATCAACTAAAATGTTGCAAACTGTTATTCAAAAAAGGCCTTTCATTATTACGAAAAATCCGAATAAATCAACTAAAAGACCCTAAAACCAAAATCAACGACAAATTAATTAATCAATCATACATCTTGAGGAAGTTCAATTGACGAGCAACAAGTTGGCAAACCACATCCTTCTCAATGCTTGCTTAGATGTGTTGATGTAGGTCACCTCGATCTTGAATTTGAAGACATGAAGTTAGTAGCATTGAATAGTTGGTGACTTGGTGTCTTTTAATTGTTAGCAAATTAAACGTACCATTAGCTAGAAGATTATCAAAGATTTGATGGTATCAACAAGAAGGGTCCTACAAATTAACTTCACGTACAATAGCAAGTCATGTTGGATCACTATTTAACTTCCTTCTAATCGATAGGCTTAATAATCAAACGCGTTGCTATATACATCAACACATACAAGTTTGCTTGCAAAAAATCTAGGAAAAAATCAACCTTATCTCAATTGTTTTATAATTGAGCGCCAATTCTTGGCCATCCCTTATAGATAAATATTTCTCCTCCTATCTTCTTAATTTTGATTCAAAAGTATTAATTTTTTTTTGGACAAAGGGGACGTTTTTTTTCAAATGTATTAGTATATACAAAGGATAGTATATTAGTAAGGTGCATGAATATCTAACTAATATGTTTTGAATCTTGGCAAGCTAGCTCAGGTTCAATCTCGGGGTCGTTTTCGTTTACGGGTGGGTTGACAGACCTTAAGTCCGATCCTGGTCTGGGTCGTTTTCCGGGAAGCTAGTCGGCCTAATAGGCTAAGGGTCATTTCCTAGTACGATAGTCGGCTTCAAGACATAATTTGAACTTGGGTGAAGATCGATCTCGTCCAACCGGGGTTAGTCATCCTTAAAGGTTATAGACTTATAGTGCACCGTAGAATTCCTAATAGTACAAAAAACTTAGGTTCAATATGAGAGTCATTTTGTAATAGGTTATTAATTTGGCCTCAAGCCATGATTTGAACTTGAGTGAAATTCTTGTTCAATTAGAATCATTCATCTTGAAGAGTTTATAAAGTGTTAACTAGATCATGCTAGTTAATTTCGACAAAAAAAAGACTCTGCAAAATTGCACTTAAGGAAAACATGTTGAGAGAAAAGGTGATTCCGATCCGCATTAGAGAAACGATAGAAAAATG
Organism: Polygonum maritimum; assembly: GCA_963924305.1. Classification (NCBI taxonomy): domain Eukaryota; kingdom Viridiplantae; phylum Streptophyta; class Magnoliopsida; order Caryophyllales; family Polygonaceae; genus Polygonum; species Polygonum maritimum. The sequence continues at coordinate 42,451,374 of OZ002732.1, forward strand.
CTAATCATAACTATATACTAAAGCGGAGGTTATAAATAATATTTAGTCCGACACGTGTCACCTCCTCATTGTACCGCATCACCCATCTTTATTATAATAATTTAATTTGTTTGATTCGTTGAAATGTCATTGTAGACCCCACATTAGATTTCTTCTTATCTACTAATTCTCATTTTAATTAATTAAAAAAAACCTACCGTATGCTAAAGCAATCTATCTAATACGGAATATATTGCTATAGAAAACCTAACATACGTGGGTTACAATTATCCAAAATTACTTTCTACCAAAAAAAAATTATCCAAAGTTACGTGGAAATCTACCATATGCTAAAGCAATCTATCTATATAATATATTGCCATAGAATAATTTAAGTCCAAAAAAACAAACCCTAACTTACGTGTATTATATAAACGTACAGTTAAACCTCTATAAATTAATAGGGTCGGGACCGGAGTATTTTATTATTTTATAGAGATATTAATTCATCGATAAATTAATATTTATTAATCTATAGAGACTTTAGTGGTAGAAATATTTCTAATCAAATATTATCTGTTATAACTAAATTAAATATAGAAATATTTAAGTAAAATAATACTAAGTATTGTTATTGAACCCAAAATAACACCAACTGTAAATGTAATTAGCATTAATAAATATACTTATATCCCAAAAAAATATATACTAAATTTCAACAAAAGGACGAAAAAACATACTAGATTTTATATAAAAAAAAAAAACCGTGCCTTGAAGGCACGGGTACTGCCACTAGTAACCCTATTAAAGATAAATCCAGCATTCTGTCTATACTATATATTAAAGCAGAGGAATTCCGAGCATCCACGTTAATTTTGGTACCATCGCATGTTAAAAAAATTATTTAGAAAAATAATTTTAAAGTCTTTCTTATTATTATTGATTGTCTATCATCTATCTTCTTTTTTTTCTAATTTCTATCTTTTTCCACCTAATATCTATCTTTTTCAACTATTTACTTAGACATTCATTTTTATAAGTCAAAAGTATAATTAATTTGTTAAACTTATTGTATTTTTATAATCATATATATGTGCCATATTGTATGTCAATCTTTTTTGTCCCATATATTTATAGTTTAAGCAAAAAATATCTAAAATATATTTGTAAAATATCTAAAACATATATAAATTAAATTTGTGTTATACTATTCATTTATAAATTGTACTGATTTATGACTCTACTATTATTAAATTAATTATAATTTTATAAGATCTATTAAAATATTCATTTTATTTCAAAAAATATTATTACTTATACGAGTCTATTTTTATAAAAGATTAATGTACATAAGTCATAATTAACTTAGTTTTTTATTTCTACCATCATATAAAAATCTTATTAATTATAAAATATATATGTTGATAAAATATTTCACTTGAGATTTCATATCATATCACATATGAACTTTTTTATTAATCAAATATATTTTGAAATATAATGATAGTATATTATCTATGATTATTATTTAATTCATATTATATAAATTTTAAAAGTTAAATTTATTCTTAACATCAAATCACGATTTTGGATCAACAAATATTGTAACTATGTTTATTGAAAAAAGGATATCAATATCGTAATAATATTATTGCGCTTTCTTTTTTATCAATTGAATAATACGTCAAGAATTTTTTATCGATCGTTCCTCATACATGGTACGGACAATAATCTACTTAAAGTAATAATGATAATGAAATAAAATTAACGACAATGGAACCTCTTAACCCTCGGTTGACTATGACCCATCGAAATTTAAGACTTTATGACGAAAAAAGCTAATATATAAATTGCTGTCAAAAGTCTTGGCGTAATATTTGGTGGTGTATGGCAAGATAATATGGAGTATTATACAAGGGTCTCTTTTAGAACGGTCAAACCCCAACTCAACCCGAAAATTGATCCGAATCGATCGATAATTTTAGGGTTCAAACCCGACTCGAAAAATAGCGGGTAAAGGAAATAATCGAACCCAATTGACCTGCATCTCATTGGGTTAAAATTCGAAACCGTTGGATTGACCCCATTATTTATGTATGTAGAATAAGTATATTTTATTTCAAACATTATAATAAATTTTATAACAAAAAATATAAAAAATTGATATTTTATAAATAAATAAGATTATTTAGTCATAATATTATTTTAATAACAATTAAAAATCCAAACTTCTTGACTCGTTAGATCGACCCGAACTTGCACAATAACCACCAGGGCCCAACCCAACTTGACTTGTAAGGTTGTATTTCAATTGACTCGATTCTGTACTAAACCCGAATCTAAACTCCTCTGAACCGACCCGTTTGACAACTCTAATCACTTTTCTTGATTATGACAATGATTAGATGACTCATCCATCGTAGGAGACAAAATAGTACGTTAGAAGGATCTAACTTCAATTTGCAATGCCAATCACGAAAAACTTGCAAAATTCCACGTTTCCTCCCACCATAGTGATGTGATGAACTATGAAAGAATGATGGGTTCACCTAATAATAGGAGCATGGTCACGTGGGCGGGGCCCATGGGCCTTCGTATGTAGAAAGCCCAAATTTCAACAGTTCAGACTAGGGACAACAGGACAAAACCTGGGCCTTAAGTCTTGACCCAATTGATGTGACATTGACCTTGTAAACTCCATCTCCCCTAAAATGGATGTTTAACAAACCTAGAGAATGGACAAGTGGACAACGATTGAATCGATATATCTATATAAGCTGTTCTTCGGTTGAAGGAGAGACGGTAGTTTCCGAGCATTATATTAATAATTAAAAAGGATTAAGTAGAGTAGTAGACCGTTTTATCAAACCGAAATAGTTTGAACCCGAAGTTTATCAAACAACAAATGATGAACGACCTACGATGGATTATGTAATATATGGAAACTTATACTAAAAGAGAAAACGAAAGAATCTAAGGAGTTAGCAACCCTATTTTCTTCCCAATAAAGTTTTACCTTTCGGGAATAGCGACGAACGCAATTAAGGGGAGCAAAATTCCCAATTCCGGCCTATTCAAGGTAAACCTTGGTCCGGCTCTGGAACTAGCGGTTTAAGTGGCTAGTCGAACCTGCCTCGGAACCGGACCCAGGTCTAATTCAAGGATGCCAACATTCATGAAAGTCTACTCCATAAGATTTGATCTAAAATGGCCCTGTATCAAAGTGGGAGCCTAATGTTTTCTTGTGTGTCGAGAAGGAGTTATATATTCAAATATGAAGTTAGATGGGCCATTGGAAGGAAGGCCCAAACATTTATAAGGATGGACTTGTGGTGATTACCCCCCGATGAAAACTGAAATTCTACAAAATTGGAGGACATCAAGTTGAATGCCTGAAATTATGAGTAAAATAAAAGGGAGTTGATGTTGCACTTGCATGTTGAATCACAATTACTACTACTATCCTAGGTTTAACATGCACCTTCTCCGATGTTTTTCTATGATGGTATATATGTTATGCATCAATAGATGAAAGTCTCATGAATATCACAATTAGATTGTATGAATGGGCCAAGCTCACCACAAGCTCATGAGTTTGCATTGTCATGGTCATGGAATAAGTAATTGATAATACGAGGAGTAAGTGAGTAACCTTTTTTTAGGATAAGATAAGAGATTAGGGTCGCTGTAAGTATTATTTGGGTTTGTCTAAAGCATCAACAAGAGCTGAAAACTGGTTACTAACCAGCTCTAAATAGAAGAGGTTAAACCGCCGTGTGAGTAACCCATGAATATATGTAATGTATTCGAATTTTTTTTTTCTTTTCAAATTCCCAATACGGGGTATACTTGTCTCAATATGATCCTTCAAGTGGTAATGCCTGAACAAGTTGGCACTTGACAATTAATGACCTTAGGTCAATATTATCAAAACGATAATGATGGATAATGATGGATGATAGTCTCGCACATATATGCGAATGACCTAACACACAGTTTTAAGATTTTATCCCAAAATCAATTGATAATAGAAATAATCCCATATATGTATATTTGGACAATTTTTTCTCAAATCTTGAGGTGGGATACTCCTATATCTATATCAACATGAATACTTAATATACTATTGATTAATGGTCTTCATGTGCTCAGAATGGGTGAATCTAATGCCTCTTGGATTCTGAATGGATGATTAACTTAATGCTCATTTGAACTGTGTCCAAAACAGTAGATCATAAACTTATTATAATCAGTATGTATGTTCCTTCCATCACTTAATTTGTCGATCTTTAGTTACTTCAAAAGTTATACCAACTTTTAATCCAAAGTTCTTGACCTCTAAACTTTATGAATGTTCCCATTAACTCGAAGCACTTGATCAAACATACAATCATATATTTCTTCCATCAAAACCTAAAGAATCAAACGACGAACTTGCTAAATATAATCCATAAATGGCCACCTTAGGGGCAGGGGTGTGGCGACCGAAGTGCAACCAATCGGAACTTAGAGACGAAGTGTGAGAAGAATTGAGGTGAGGTGGCCTATTGGAGCTTGGAGGTGAATATTGGCAAGGCACGAAAAAAGAAGGCATTTTCAAATAGACTTAGGACCGGACTGGAAGTACCTTGGTCCGGTCCAAAAATTCGGTCCAGACCGAATTTTGCTCAGCCCTAGGTGGTGACTTCGACTACTAGACAACGACACTCTAACAACCACTTGATTAGACGTCCCTCCAAACAATCCTGGCTCGGCCACTAAGGGGATTACTATTATAATCCTATGACAACTATAGTTAGGCCAAAGCGGCTTATGTGTTAACTCTAACCAATGTAATTGAAGAACATGTGATGACAAGTCTTGGTAAAAGCAAAAGCCAGTGAAAACTGAAAAGGGTGGACACATATTCAATTCTTTTAGAAGAGGGTACATATTCAATTTCATAATCACACATTGACTAAGATTAAAAGGACAGTTTTGATCACAAGCCTTGGTAAAAAAGACCATGTCACGTGAAATCCTTCAAGAAAACATAACCATGGGAGGTGGCATGTAAACTTGCAAAATTAAAATGCCCCATGTGAGATGACTCATTAGTCATTACTCTAAACTACAAATCCACTCAATTAACATAGATGTAAAAAAAATGGCCCCTTTTATTTCTAACACATGCAAATGTAGTTTGGTAATCAGAAGAGTCAGAGTCCCCCAAAAGAGATCTGCCCTCGTGCATCTCACCCGCTTATTCCTTCTGTTTTATGTTGCCATTGATCACCGCCATCTCTCAACTAGGAACTTTGATTAATTTTTTAGGTTTAATTGTTTGGATCACCGTCCATTAATTAGACCTGATTAAACAGAGGCTCGAGATGAATATGGTGATCATCTTAATTAACCCCATTTTTCGGTTTACTTTTACGAGTCGAGTTGGACTAATATTATGTCCATACCTATCTATGGATCATGTTGTTTTTTAAACAATTTATGAAATTATCTGTTATTGGCAAAATATACTAATTACTAGTCGATGCCTTACACACTATATACTATAGGAGAGTTGTAGTGGTAACTTGTTTTTGGTAAAAAACACTGTCATGAGAGTCGAACTGGTAACCTCTAAATACTATTAGTATTCGAAGAGTCTTAATCATTTGATTAGATGTACGAAGACGGAGTTACAGTAGTAACTTACACAATGTAACAAATACTATCTAACTTCCCTGATGGGTTCATTTGGAGATCATTTCTCTTAATATGATCGTTTTGATCTTATTTTTGGAAAGTCTCCTAATATTTACCAATTGTTGTAAGAAAAATTCTTTTCTCATATTAGTCACATTTTGTTATCATAATCATGGGCAACATCCACTGGTCCACTTGTAACCCCCGAATCTTTGACCGTTGACCAAGGAACCCAACGAACCTACCAATTTTTGCATCTTTACATGAATGAGCTAATTATTAGGCAGACTTGAAAGGGAATATTTTGATCATGTCAAAGAAACCAAATACTATGAAGATCTATGCAATGCAAATTATGTAGCACTTGTGCATAAGAAGTCATCATGAGTACTCTTCTAAGCCTTTTGACGGTGCAAATCAATATCATACAATTAGCTAACTAGAAAGGGAAAGGCCTAAGGGTCAGGGCATTGGATTTTCTTGCACGTGAGGTTTGATTCCATACCATAGTACCTTCTTTTCATGGCACGTGGGGATGGCCATTTGCTCACTCTGCCCTTCAGACTCTTCTTTAGTTTGATCGGTGGTCTTTTGAGCTTTGTACCCTTCTTATCTTAGCCTTCTCTCGATCTATTCTACACTAGTTTTCTAGAGATCAAGAAGTGATGAACAAGTGCATCGCACACTGATTTTATGAGGGCGGTTTCGAGATGGTTTGGTTTATTTACATCTCCGTGTATAGGATGGGGATACACGATTGTAACATGGAATCTATCCATATCCGATTTACCCAAATTCCATATCCAAATTAACGGACGAAAATCCTGTTTAGGTTAGATAGGTGATGGACACTTGATAAGTGGGGCGGGACAAAGTATTTTTGTTGAGCCACTACAAACTTATCATCACCCAACTACCTAACCCATTTAACTCGTATATTTTTTAAAGAATATAAATGCATTTGATGAGTATATTTGAGAATTACTCTGGTTTGAATACCAAGATTTAACGTATTAAGTTGTGTTTTTTTTGCATTAGGTGCTAATAAAAATAGAGGAAATTTTATAATTTATAATTTCAACCACGTGCTTTATATGTATACGTATAATTGATTTTTTCATAGCATTCTTTTTCATGCTTGTTTTTTTAATGATTTTTTTATATATAAGAATAGAATTTTTGTAAGTTAGTAAATAGACTTTAGATGTAGTTTACAGGTTTAAATCGAAAAAACAGAAGAAAGAACACACTTGTTTATTTCATCCACAGACCTGAAAACACTTCAGATGGTGGGTAGATTGGGCGCAGGTAATGAATTGTGCAATTACAAGTGAATAAGGTAGAATGATTGACCTTGCGAATCAAGTGATAAAAGTGATCCACCAACCATCATCCGATTCATTTCCATCCATATATAATCATGTAAGAGAGTTCCTTCTCAACACTTTTTTTTACTTTTTCAATGGTTCTAGCGACTTGCAATTAACTTATTAGTCTCAAGTGTAGTATTCAAAAAAGGCTTGTGATAAACATACCGATTATATCCTACCATTGGTATTAAAGGAATATGTCATGTTTATTACACGAGATGTTGATATTTATATTGATATGAAAGGATAATAAGATACCCATATGTGGTGACCTAATGATAAGAGGTATGCGATATGTTGAGAGATCTTAGATTTGATCCTTACTCCGCCTATTCACTAAGGTGAGAAAATAAATTTGACCATCCTTCTCTCCAGTTGCTCGAATTGGTTGGCACAAGCTGATTACCTGATTTGTCATACTTGTTGGTTGGGTCATGAGTGTGACTGTGTGAGGTTCACCGTTGAAGATAGACGCTTTAAGAATATCACCCATATTGATAATTGATAACAAGAGGAGTCAATTGATATTTATACAAGGATATCATCGGTCTATTGGCACGTATATGAGTAATAACCACATCTATGTTTCATATATTTCGATGGCGGTATCAAAGTAATGCCTTCTCTTTAATTAGTACATAAGATATTCACGCTTGGCGCATCAGCTCATTGGTTGAGCACTCGTAAGTATAAATACTACTTGGAGTATTGGCTTTAAAGAGAGGAGGACAAACCGATGTCTTAGAGTTTCGAACCCGATACCTCATGATAAACTCATACCTTGAAATATGTCATTTGATGATATCTAACAAGTATTACTAAACAAGTCCATCCCAAAACATGATACAAATATCTTGGTATTGGTAGCAAACAAGCCAACACCCTACAAGTCTAAAAGGCTAGCAAGAATTAACAAATAGGATTAATTAATTAGATGACATAAAATACATCTTCCCACACGCCCTACAAGAAGCTACTAACTACAATTAAATCATGGCTGTCTTTGTGCTGTATTTTTCTGCCTGGACTTATCATCATCTTTTAGTCTTGTGACTAAAAACTCTGAACCATTCTTTTTTCCCAAGAGAAATGCACAATTCTCTTGGCAAAACAACAGTTTCATCACTGTTCTTTTTGAGCCTCACCAATAGAAGAAAATCAACATTTTTTTCTACTGGCTCTAGTGCTGAAATTCTCTCTTGTGTAAGACATAAGACAGTTAAATCCAATACACCAATCAAATTTGATTTTGACCTTGCCAACTTGAAGTGCACAATTATGGAATTGTACACTCATATTTGCTCATTAAACTAGCTACCCAATACATACTACTCCCTCCGTTTCATAATAAGTGTCGTTTTAGCACTTAAAATTTGTTTCATAATATGTGTCGTTTTAGGTTTTCAAAGTGATTTAATAGGGGTGAATGATGATAATTTTTATTGGAATGTGTATTTATTGACTAAAGTTGTTCATGCATTGGCCAAAAAAATGTAATGAGTGGTAAGATTAAGAAAAAGTTGTAAGTTTTAAAGTGAATGATTGCTTTTCTTAAAAAATGTGTTGAGAGCTAAAACGACACTTATTGTGAAACGGAGGGAGTAGTTAATTGAAGTTTGGACTTACATAATTAATTAAGTGAAGAATTCTTTATGATATCTCACTACAATTAGTGGTTAATGAGTTGGGCTTGTCTGTCAAATTTCCAGGAACAAGGCCGCATTATTATCAGCAAAAAAGCAAATTAGTGAGTGATTATGTAGCTAAAGATGTTGTGTTAAATATAGGCTTTGGTGCTTCCCTATAAACCGGGACTGTCTCTCACTCTTCTTCAAGTTCCCATACTTGGACCCGGCTGATTTATGTAAAATATTAGTATATTGGTATTTTTTCAAAAATAACTTATTATAAAAAAAACATATATAAATGATATGTACAATTAAATAATACTCCTTGTGTTTCAAAATAGTTATCCAAATATCATTTGTATATATATATTAAGAGACACATATTTTTCTTATATTATCTCTATCAATTTAGACTTAATTATTAGTTTAAATAGACAAATATTGTAAAACAAAAAACAATGGTGTTATGAACCTACTATTTTAAAACGGAGAAAAGTACTATTTTCATGATCATAAAAGTTGATGCTCTTCAAAAAGTTGAGGCAACCTAAACCTACTTGAAACCCGTTATAACTCACGTAAATTTTCTTAACTCGAATCACCGTTTAATTCTAATTTAGAAGGATCGATTCCAGCCAAACCGACCCGATTGACGGTTCGGTTTATATGGCATCTACTGTCAATTTGTCATACAACATGGTACATCGTACATTTTCTAAAATAATAGCCTATAAATTCACAAGGTTTACTTGTTTTAAGATGCTTACAAATATATAAAATTGTTTGTTGTAAAAATTTCAAACCAAAATAGGATTATATTTTTATAAAAGTCCTATGAAGTCAATGCCTTTCCATACAATTTCCCGAAACTCAAACTCATATAAAGCAATTGAGAAATGTAGATAGTAGTCATCCCTTAGCTACCTTGGTACATAAGTGACAAAGTTTAATTAGTAAGAAATGGGATGTCCAATTCCATCTTGTGTTTAGATAAGAGAATTGTGTGGTTGATTTCCTTGCTACTTTTGATTTATCTTTCCCTCTCGGTTTTCATGTATTGGTTGACCCTCTCGAGGGTGTGAATGTTTTGCTTCTTGATGATGTAAGGGGTCGGGCTATCCTCACTTGCTACTTAGCCCTTTTTTCTAATTAATAAAACGGCTATAGCGGACACGAAGACTACAATCTCTCTTTTAATCAGAAAAAATAAAGTAATTGAGAAATGAAGACATGGAAACAGTGCCCACGTTCTCTCAATTCAGCTTGACAATATGAATATGTTGTCTCATCCTTCAAGGAATAAATATTTCCATCTCCTCTCTTGTGATCTTCCTTAAATACTTTCTCTCCATCACTCGAATTCTTTCATCCATCCTCTTTCATTTCATTCCATTGCTCAAGATCAAACCAATTATCTAGCTCCACAATTCTCCTTGATTCATATCATGGTACATAGAATTCTTCATTTGAATGATCATTTGATCACTTACTTTGAATAATCAAAGTGTTTGTCTAGAGCATTTGATGATCATTTTACTCTTGTGCTTGTTGTAGGGTTACCAAAAACCGGCATGGTTGGACGCGCTCTACACGCAAAAGTTCTTCGTCGCGTGCCCATCACACGAAATGGCGAAGAAGAACGAGAAGAACGTGCTATGCTTAGATTGTTGTGTGAGTATGTGCCCACATTGCCTGCCCTTGCACCGTGGCCATCGTCTCATTCAGATTCGTCGCTACGTTTACCACGAAGTTATTCGGTTAGAGGATCTTGAGAAGCTCATTGATTGCTCTAGTGTCCAGGTATGTATTACCTTGATATGATATGATGCAAAATTTTAATATATAGTTTCTGATTTTGGAACTGAATTTCAAAATTGAGCTAGGGAAATCATTGTAGCTTTAGTCTCCTCACTTGAATTGTGAAATTTTATGCTAAGACATGATTTTATGCAGGCTTACACTATCAATAGTGCAAAGGTGGTATTTATAAAGAAGAGACCACAAAATAGGCATTTCAAAGGGGCAGGAAACAATTGCACATCTTGTGATAGATGTCTTCAAGAACCCTATTTTCATTGCTCCCTTGGATGCAAGGTACTTTAATTACTAAAATTGCCCTTATTTTGATTTTGATTGAATTATTGTTTATTCATGTTGATCACTTTCATAATTGATTCAAACAATAGTGTCCTAATATTCACTTTGCATAAATACCTACGTGTGTTAACTTTAATTTTATAAAAATACCCCATATGATGAATTGAAATGGTTAATTAATTTAAAAAAAAACATATTAAATTTTCTTCCCAAAATTTATTTCTCAATTCTGAGAAATTTTACTCCAAATATTCTATTGAGTTTTCATTTTTGTATTTCTTTTCTTTGGTTGAATCATTTTTGTATTTCTGTGCAATTCATTCTTGAATTCCAATATATACTTTGTCTTGTATAATTTTCCTTCTTTTAATCTAAATTTTGAATTATAAGGAATGTTTTGTCTATGCCTTTTATTTTTGCAAAATCTCATTTCTTAAGATCCCAATTACATGATATGTTTTGATCTTTGGTCGAAAAAAAAAACATACGTTTAACATTGTGTATTTATGCAATTCAATGTTCATATATATAATTCGATGCCTTACTATCATAACCATTCATATCAATTGTGATCATGCATTAGGGTTAGGGCACAATCTACAAGTCATAATTCTACATTTTTTAAGACGTGAATCTTTTGATCTTTAAAAACAACTAATTAACTTGGGTAGGTTTTAGAGAAACTAGTAAACTATAGAAGACTGAGAAAAGGCATTTAAGTGTAAATGGTTAGTAACATAGTACCCCTATAATCAATTTTATTTCATATAATTAATAACTGTTAGAGGGGAGACGGACTCAATTATCAAGCTCAACTCACAAGTCTATGGGTTCCATTCCAAAATCAATTGGCAATGAGAGGAATAACCCATGTATTTATAAGTGAGTCTGTTTTTCTCTCAGCTCTTCATGTGAGAAGCACAATTGCAACCCCAACAATATGTGAGAAGCACAATTACAACTCCAACAATAACGATAAACAAAGCCTAAAAATAACTCATTATGACTTTGGATCCCCTGCAAAGTTTACCGGGGGAGCATTTGTTTAAGTCATTGAATTTCCCAACTTCCACCTCATGAATGTGTACTTGCTTACATTAGTTTAGCTGTGTAACAGAATTTATATACTTAACTATGATATCATCCACTATGCTATGTTTCTTATAATTTACATTATACCCTAACATACCACATAATTAACCGTTTGTTTCAATTTTACCCCTTATATTGTAGGTCGAGTATGTACTAAGGCGTTATAGAGATCTCACACCATACTTAAGAGTGTGCAAGACGTTACAACTAGGTCCCGACTTCTTGTATCCTCAAGACATGGGAGACGATGACATGATGACACACTCCACAATTCTCGACTGTGATGATCCAATGAGCTCGTTTTCGGGCTCCTCGGGATCAGAAAACGATAATTTGATGGCGTGCACAACCGAGATAGTGAGGAAGAAGAGAAGTGGCTTGTACATGTGTGGAAGGTTGTCTAGCAACCACCATCACTACAAGGTGGTGTCTAATTCGGTCTCCGACGAGGACATGGCCACTAGCATTAGTAGGAGAAAAGGCGTCCCACATAGATCTCCGTTATGTTAAAAACCCTAATCGATTTTTTTTTGTCTGACAAAAAGCATTTAGATTATCACTACAAGTATGTTATCACCTACTAGCTAGACTAGTGAGAATGGACGAAACCCTAATCATAACAAAGAAAAGCACTACTCATATTGAGAGGTCAAATGAGTTCCAAATTCCAATCTTTGTCTTAACACATTAGGGTTTGTTATCTTTATTTTTTTTTTGTGTTTCGATGAATATATGCTTTGGAAAAATATATATATCAATAGTGGTGAGTAGGACGTGATGAGGATCGTAATATTTGACTTTGACCGACTAATACTAATAGCTAGCTCAAGCTCAGTAGCTAGTTAAAATTGCTCAAATTTATTCCTCGTTTGGAGTTAATTATTGATTAATCAGTTGGTCGGGGAGTTTTGTCTTAATGGCATCACGTGGTTACCAATTCCAAAGTTAGGATTTTATGCTAAACTTTTTTGTATTTATGTACGGAGTAGTATACTATTTTTATATCCTAGTGGAGTTACATTGTTCATACATGTTCTATGGGAATTATTAATTCAGTTCATGCATTGGAAGCACGGTTTGCACTCCCCCATGCCCATACACATTCATTGTTTTGCATATAAAATTATAGGAGCAACAACTTGATGAGTAGATCTTTATGTAAAGGTTCAACCAAAAAGAAATAGAACGATCGAGTAGGTGCAAATAAGTAGTCTTTGAGAATAGCTTTTTTTCTTCAAGTTGAAGGGTTTGTCTAGATGTGTATAATTGTTTAGAGTACTCGATCTCAAATGAAATTGCGGAGAATCCCATTATATAACTAAGGAATTACTTTATCTATTGTCGTATGGTTTTGGGTCGAGACTTCATTAAGCTTGTATAGCAGGCCCATTTACCCATACGGCTTCCAAATTGTTGGCCCATCGAACTTTATCATGGTATCTGAGTGGATTCCGGTCTGAGTTTGTCTTCGTGGGCCAATTCAGCTAGTCTACGACCAAACCTAAAAGTGGCGGTTCGCAAAGCTTGAGGGGTTTATTCGAACTTGTCGGCACATTCAAGTTGCCATATGGTTTTGGGTTGGGACCTCGTTGGGCTTATATAGTAAGTCCACTTATCCACACGACCCCCAGATTATCGGTCCACCGAACTTTATCAGAAAATTAGAGACCAAATTGTTTGATCGTAATTTTATGAGCCTTTTCACCTGTTAATTGTCCTATGATTTCACGTTGACTCTCATTAGATTTATAATATTTTTAATCTCTTATCTAATTCGATCAATCAAAGCCGCTCTATCTACATAGTAACTAGCGAGGATGTCCGAAGCAGGGTAACCCTTTCGGTCTCTTCATATATGAGTTCAACTTCCTTAGCGAATATTTAAAATAATTTAGCGTCTCGTCTCACTTCAAAAAGCAATAGTGGGTATATATATATATAACTCTCTTTATAACCTATGTCTTTAAGACAAAAGATAACATATTTGTCCTATGTCATAAAAATTAGAAAATCCTTATATAATTTACATTTCAAAGATTTAGGAGAAGATCCAACACTTTCTTGCCAAAAGTTTGGGGTGGGGATTGGAGGTGAGTTCTTTCATCTGATCAATTGATAATCAATACACTTAGGCCCCGTTTGGTACGATTCCCTGGGAACGAGGAATGAGAATTAGGAATGACTGATTCCAGTATCCTGTTTGGCAGAGAGATATCTGGAATCGATTTCATTCCTGGAATGACTCATTCCAAGTCTGTAGGCTAATTTGATTCCAGCAGAAATTGAAGGGTATCGCCCATTCCAAACATTGCAATTCTTCATTTTGAATCTTAAAGTTTATAAACCTTATTTTATGAATTCTAATAACTATAAACCTTTAAAATCATAATTAAGAACTCTAAACCTTAATAATTCAAACCGAAATTATCTGGAATGGTTCATTCCGGCAGTGTACCAAACAACATGTCTGAGGAATGGTTCATTCCGATTCTTGATTCCATTCCGATTCCTAATTCCAATCCGATTCCAACAGTATACCAAACAGGGCCTTATACACCTAACACATGCCCAACTTAACTTTTCTTGGGCCAGTTGCTGTACCAACTTGGTCAACCCAAGCCCAGCCCACTTTACCCTTCAAAGTTCAATTATCAACTAACTATTGGGCTCATCTGGCGGCCTAGTTTAGTTTTTGGTTAAATCATCATTGGCAATGCATCCTTATAATCTAAACTAAACATGTACCAAATGAGAGTTAGTGAGCCACACATTCAAATATATCCAATAGTGTCCAACCTTCCAATTAGTAGAGAGAGTCCTAACTCTGGCAAATAAACTTTCTCATCAATATGTACAAAACTCAAGCAAGCAATGTTCTTATTCTGTATGATGATCAAGGCTCTACTCAATTCCCTCCATTAGACCCGGCAACGAGCTTAGTGTAGACGCGGTGCCTACGCTCCCTCGCGTATATAACCCAGAAGACGAGCGACAGCATAACAGCAGCCGAGACCATGACCAACCCGACGTAGATCCACTGCGTATACTTGCGCAAGCCAGGGCAGTAGACCTTGCTGATCTCGCTGAATGCGCTCCGCACGAAAGTGCAGTCCGCGAGATTGACCAAGAAAGGCGTGTAGGTGTAGAGCCCGTAGCTCACGTTAGCGGCCTTAACCAATTGCTCGTAGTGGGTCGGGTTTAACCGACCCGTTGTTGTGCAGGTTCTGTTGTCAGCTGAGACTTGGCAGATGTAGTTCTTCCATGCCTGCACAAGAACAATTTTACAATTCAAGTGCATTATGAGCATAAACTTACCTACACTTTGTTGGGTTCTATACAAACGATTAATAATAATACTAAGACCCATCAAACCCGACCCGATGACTTTGGTCATAGTGCATATACTATCACACTTACCAAAAATCATTATGAATATGTTCTTCTATGAGATTTACCTCGGTTGCATTGTCGTAATTCACTTCGCCTTGGGAGCAAGCTCGGTCAGTGAGATCGGGGTTGTAAGGATTGCAGAGAACAGGGACGAAAGGACCAGATTGGTTGAAGTAAAAAACGCCTTGACCAGCCTGGAAGTTACCGTTGGAGATGTTTGAAATGGCGGTGTCAACCAGACCGATCAGTTGCCGGTTTATGTCCTTGGATTGCTGGAGAATATCCTGTGCTGTTCCGTTGTCGACGCAGGGCAGAATGTCATCCAAGGCCGTGTGGGAAGTAGGGTTTCCGACCCACTGGTCCATCGCAACACAGGTGTCGGCCACCACACTGCAGAGGTTTAAAGAGTTTACCAAAGACGCCCATAGGAAAACTAGCATATCTTTTGCAGTAGACAGTGTTCTAAAAAACGCTAGGCGGCCTCTAGGAGGAAAGGACCACCTAGCACCTGGGCGCCAGGCTAGACGGACACCTTAGTACCGCCTAGGCGGGTTAAAAATCTCTTCTAGGCCACCTAGACGGGGCGTAGAAGAGATTTTTAGAACACTGACACTAGAATGGATGCAATTAATCGTGTTGGAATCGGGATTGCTTACTTGTGAAGAACAAGGAAGACTCCACAGAGAACAAATGTTGCAGTAACAAGAAACCAACCGAGGATCACTAGGCTGCATTTAACACAAGAGATTACAACATGGACTGAACTTAATGGCTTTAAGATTAGACGAAGAAGGCTATGATCGGTAGTACTTACGTGTACACGAGACATTGTACTCCAAAAATGGAAAGCACTGCACCCAACCAGAGAACAAAAGTTACTTAAGAGACAAACTCTCACATAGATTCACTTGAAAAACAACCAAATCACTTACAAAATCCAATGAAAGCCAGAACAAGCATAACGGCTGCAATAACCACGAGTGTGATCCGGCTGCATTACATCATAACAGCATTATAAATCAAGGGCTCTTAAATTTGCAATGCAGCAACAATTACTCATTATTGATCTACACTTACACAATGTTGAGAGCCCTCTTGATTTTCCTGGAGTTATCATGGGTTTTAGTAGTCAAAGTGTTGGAAGCCGAATCAATCTTCGACTGAATGTTATTAATCTTGGTCAGTACATTTTCCGGTACCGTCATCTGATCTACCCCTAGAGTTTTGGCTGAGTCAAGATACGAGGACACGGAAGTAAGGTTATTGGCGGTTGCATCGGCCTGCCCAACCACATAACCCATGGTGATTCCTGTACTTGTATGAAACTTAGCTTGGCCGGTGTAGAGAAATGCACATCCTACACTGCAATGATGTAAATTCTTGTGATTATCAGTAAATCATTTATAAAAGGCAACCAAATGGGTGCAAGAGATTAAGAGAATAGGCATAAAATAGAGGAGTTACATTGCTGCTAAGGTGAAAAAGAGCAACAGAATGAGAGAGAATGCGTAGCAGGTACGAGAATAGCCATAAGGCGGCCTTCGGCAACAGCAGAAGTACACGCACGAGCAACACAACGTCAGCCCGAAGATCACAAACCATACTGCAGCAATGATGAAAAATGGGGCTGCAGTAAACCCCACAGACTGCAAATGCAAAGAGTTAGGCGCATGAGAATGGTCAATCTATCTTCGGTACCGAAAACAACCATAGTACAATGAACATAGTAAACACTTATCTGCATATAACAGACTTGGGAGCAACACACATGGGGCTATTCAAACAAACATGGTGATGGAAAATATAACAAAACTTACAGCATGAGAAAAAGTCAGCACAAGACAAGCAACTTGTAAAAACAACCATAGTGCAAAGAGTTAGGCACATGGGAATGGTCAATCTATTTTCGGTACCGAAAACAACCATAGTACAATGCAAAGAGTAACCACTTATCAGCATATAACAGACTTGGGAGCAACACACATGGGGCTATTTTAACAAACATGGTTTGCAAAGTGATGGAAAATATAACAAAATTTAAAACAGGAGAAAAAAGTCTACAAGCAACTTGTAAAAACTTGTATAAATGTTGGACATAGACTTGAATAAACAATCCATGAACTAAACACCTTCACATGGGGACAAAAACAATACAAACAAGATATTAATTTCTAACATGACCTTTTCCATAAGAGCTTTAAAAATACATACAAACAACAAGATAAAGAAGCTAATTCTTAAACAAATTCAAGTCAAACACTCAACAAAAATTCATTTATTTGGCCACCTACATCTTTATTTCTTCCTGTCCTTTTCTCCCTTCTAAGACTCAGTAAGATCATATCCATCATCAATCATCAATCCAACAAGAACAAGATGCAAACAAGCACTCTTAATTTTGCAAACTAACCCCAAAATCAGGACAAATTAACACAGAGAACAGAGAACTCACAGCCCAATAATGGGAATTGCTAATGTTCCAACCTCCAGAGTAGGGATTAAAGTCATCAGAGGGATCCCTTCTATGGGTCCTCTTCTCTGCCAACAAGAACGACGAATTGTCCCCTTTTGCAACCTCTGCTAGCCACCTCACACCGCCATTCCTAAACCCATCTGCACACACACACATAATTCAGCAAAATTCGGGAAAAAGATCAGATTTTTAGTGATGAAAGTGAGAGAGGAAGAAGAAGAAGAACCTGAAGAGGTGGCAAATTGTAGAGGGTGATCAGCGTTGGCGGGGTCGCCGGAAATTGGTAAGAGAAACGAAGCGGTGAAGATGGTGAGGAAGAGAAGAAAGGGTGACGTCATAGCCCACGTCATGGTGCGAAGAAAGAAGCTTTTGCTGAAGAGGAGGAAGTGATTTGGTCGGACAGAGGAGAATTTATAGGGGTTTTATTATGTAAAGGAAGAAGCTTTATGGGTTTTATTACAAATCCAGAAAACGTAGTTCTAGGTCGCCATCTCTGGGCAAGAGAGGTAGTAGTGGCGGGTAACGGTTACAAATGCTCAAACTTAAGGTGGATTGACCGGAATTTATAATTGACCGAAAATTTATTTAGTTGCACTTCAAAATCGACATATTACCAAAATCACCCGTATTAAGTAGGGTGTTCAACGGGTCGAGTCGGGTGACCCGCAAAAAATAAAAAATGTGACTCGTGACCCAATCCATGTGTTTTTCAGGTTTTCCGGCTTGGGTCATGGGTCGACCCGTGAATCAAAACGGTGTGTTATATACAATACGAAAATAAATTGTGGATCAAGCTCAAATACGGTGAATTTTTCAAAAAAAATATTTTTTTTATACTAGTAAACCAATAAATATTAGTATTAAAATATATATTTTTCATTAAAATATGTTTTAATAGTAATAAAAATATATTTTTTCTAAATATAACGGGTCGCGGGTTTAACCCGACCCGACCCACAAACTCAAAAAAATCGACCCGTGACTTGACCCATTATATGCGGGTCGGCGCTCAATCCGTGATTTACGGGTCGGGTCGCTGCGGCTTGCGGGCAGCCCGACCCGTTCAACACCCCAGTATTAAGCATTCTGTTAGTAGAATTGGAAATCATTCTCTACCGAAAATCCCATGGCTCCCGCCTTCCTCGCTCCATATGCGAGTGAGACCCAATTCAACAGAATCGTCTGTGGAATCGTCCTCAAGGGCAATTGGAACCTGCTTCTGAAACAAACCCTAGCTCCCACCATAAAACCCTCAACAATGGAGGACGTGATTTCACGGTTCGCACAAGACTGCGATCTCCCATGGGAATTCTACAAATGGGTCGAGACCGTCCCTGGCTACAAGCACTCGCTGAAATCCACCTGGGCCATGGTCCGTGCTCTCACTAAACAGAAGCATTTCAAAACTGCCCGCCAACTGCTCGACAAAATGTCTCTGAAAGAGTTGTTGTTGTTTTCGCCCTCTGTTCTCAACTCGGTTATGGGCCCGGTCCAAGCCGAACCCGGTTTGAGTTCCCAGATTCTTAGCTGGTTGGTGATCAAGTATGCAGAGTCCGGGATGAGCCATGAAGCGATCCAAGTGTTTGAGCACATGAGGGCTCATGGATTGGTACTCCATTTGCCTGCTTGCACTGTATTGCTGAGCTCGCTCGTCAAGGCTCGACGGACTGCCACCGTTTGGAAATTGTACAAGAACATGGCGAAGATGGGGGTCGTTGCGAATCTCCATGTGTATAATGTGCTAGCTCATGCTTGTTCTAGGTCCGGGGACGTTTCCAAGGCCGAGGAGTTGCTGGCTGAGATGGAATCAAAGGGGGTCGTACCCGATCTCTTCACGTATAATACGTTGATTTCCATGTATATGAAGAAAGGGATGCACTATGAGGCCTTGGCTGTTCAGGACAGGATGGATCAATCTCGTATAAAGCCGGATATAGTGACTTACAACTCCTTGATTTTCGGGTTTTGTAAGGAAGGTAAAATGAGAGAAGCCTCAAGGCTGTTTGTGGAACTCAAGGGCGCGACTCCAAACCGTGTGACGTATACTACATTGATCGACGGGTATTGTCGAGCAAACAACCTTGAGGAGGCGCTGAGGCTACACGGTTTGATGGAGACGAAAGGCTTGTATCCCGAAGTCGCTACTTACAATGCAATTTTGAGGAAGTTGTGTGAAGAGGGCCGGATCAAAGACGCGAACAAGCTTTTGTGCGCAATGGGCGAGAAGAAGGTTGATCCGGACAACATCACTTGCAATACATTGATCAATGCATACTGCAAGATTGGAGATTTGCGGTCCGCTTTGAAGGTTAAGGACAAGATGCTGGGCTCGGGTTTAAAACTCGACTCGTTTACTTACAAGGCTCTCATTCACGGCTTCTGCAAAGTCCAAGAGATGGAGGGCGCGAAAGGGCTCTTGCTTGAAATGCTTGATGCCGGGCTCACGCCTAGCTATTGCACCTTCTCATGGATTGTCGACGGTTACTGTGAGAAGGGTAATGAAGACGCGGTTATGAGAGTGCCCGATGAGCTTTCGAGCAAAGGCTCAAGTGTTGATGTCTCAGTGTACCGTGCTCTCATAAGGCGGCTTTGCAAGAGGGGGAAGGTTGATCATGCTCAAAGGATGTTCTGTCTTATGCAGAAGGCGGGGATTCGAGGAGATAGCGTCGTTTACACGAGCCTCGCGCTTGCGTTGTTCCGACGAGGGGATCTGAAGCCGGCTTCGGTTCTTTTGGATGAGATGTTCAAGAGGAGGTTGAATGTAACGGCTAAGATTTATGCATCTTTGTGTGCTTCTTATGCTGGTGATAGTGAGGTTTTAGGCCTCTTTTGGGATCAGTTGGGCCAAAGAGGTTTGCTGTCCAAGAATGTAAATTGCACTATTAAATCTCTATAAATTAATAGGGTCGAAATTGGAGGATTTTATTGTTTTATAGAGATTTTAACGATAGAAATATTTTGAGTTAAATATTATCTATCTTCTGTAACTAAATTATATTTAGGAAAATTAACTTAATACCAAGTATGGTCATTAAACCAAAAATAATACCAATTGGCAACTACAATAGAATCATATTTTACTAAGTTTTAAAAGTTTTCTTAGTTATATTTATTTAATTTTTATATAATTATTAATTTATGATTTTATTGGGACCTTATACTTCTAAATTAGTTTTTCAAAAATTTATTATATTATTATCTTCTCAAAAATCGTGAAATTTTACACTAATCCAAATTTGAACCGAAAAAAATATTAATTTATATTTGTTAATTTATCGAGGATGTGTACCGTATATCAAAGAATTGCAAATTGCATCAAAGTGAGTTGGCTCAGATGGTAAGCGGCCTGCTCCACATCCACGAGGTATGGGGTTCAACTCCAGTGGGACCAGATGCACGATCCGGATCGAGCTGGATGTAGCCAAGACGAAGCACTGATGAACCATTGGGCAACCTAAAAAAAGAATTGCAAATTGCAAATTGCAGGAGCAAGTGGTCAACTTAAAACGACCAAGTCAACCAATGCAACGACGTCGTTTTAAAACTTTAGACGACTACGTTTTAACATCTCCCTCCCAATTTCTCCATCTTTCCGCTGCCTAGTCAACCTCGATGCCTTCCCCTTTCTCATTCCCAGTTTCCCTCCTCTACTCGGAAAAACCCTAGAAATCTCCACCACGATCTCGCAAACTCCATCTTCCTCACAAATTCAAACTCCGAATCGAAGCAATCCAACATTGTCCTCTTGAAACAATCGGAATTTGACCATGGCGTCGGAGATTGAGGCAGTTGAAGAACTCGAATCGAGAGGTTTGGAGGAGGCGTCGACGTCGACGTCGTCACGGATGCCGGAGATCGGCGCCGGCGACGGAAATGGCGGAGAGAGCGAGGACTCTACGAAGGATGACGTGTACACGGCAGCTGCGTATGGGGATATGGAGAAGTTGCAGAGGCTAGTGGAGAGGGAGGGGCGTTCGGTGTCTGAACCAGATGGACTTGGCTATTCCGCCTTGCAATGGTCTGCTCTCAACAATCGGACTGCTGCTGCTCAGTACATTATCGAGGTCTACACTCTTTCTGTAGTCCTATCTCACACCGGTTGGATTCTGATGTTCTCTTTGTTTTCTAGTCTTTCCAGTTCCCAGTGTAGTGAACTGTTGGTTTTTAAGTAGTAGTTTGTGGTTCCATGGATTGTTTTGGAGCAATAGATATTAGCATGTAGTTTCGGTTCAAAGTTGATTGGATTCGTGTATGTTTTTTCATGTAAGGATCTAGAAAAATTGTGCGATCTCCTTGTGTAACTACCCTGCCATCTCACAAGTTTTGGAAGTAAGAGTGTATTCTTGCCTTTTTTTTTCATGTACTGGATTGGCAAGCAAGATATAGTATATTCTTACATGTAATGGAGTTGCATTGAATGGTTTGATATGGAGAAGTAGAAGTTTGTGGTTCCATGGATTGATTTGGAGCAGTAGATATTAGCATCTAGTTTCGGTTCATCGTTGATTGGATTCTTGTCTGTTTTTTCATGTAAGGATAAAAAAAATTGTGCAACAGTGTCATGCTTCTTGGATCTCCCTGTGTAATTGCCCTGTCATCTCACAAGTTTTGGAAGTAACAGTGTATTCTTGCCTTTCTTTCATGTGATGGATTGACAAGCAAGATATAGTATGTTCTTACATGCAATGGAGTTGCATTGAATGGGTTTATATCCCTGGCTTCTTTAGGGCTTATGCTCTTGGCGCATTTAACTTGATACATTCTGTTACTCTAATGTCTGTTTTTTTTTTATTAATGAAATTTATTCACGTTTGTTTCTCTGAGGTCTTATGTACTAATTTGAGTGGATCTCTTTGTTTTCTTTTCCTCAGTATTTATTGTTATCATCATTATATATAAAAGGAAAGTCAAGCTACTTTCTATAGGTATTGGTTGAACATGAAGCTGATCTGCCTGGCTCTTATTTCTTCTTCTTTTCAGTTTTCTTATGTATAGCTGTGGAATCTAGTCCACACCTCAAAGTTCCATGTGGAATACATGTTGAGCAATGGAGTGAAATTGTGTAGCTGACCCATATCTGCTTTGTTTGTATTACAGCATGGTGGAAATGTGAATGCAGTTGACCACACTGGGCAGACTGCATTGCACTGGAGTGCAGTACGAGGTGCAGTCCAAGTGGCTGAGCTTCTGTTACAGGAGGGTGCTAAGATTAATGCTGCGGATATCTATGGGTATCAGGTTGTTGTTCGTTTAACATCTCCTTTTCTGTGGTTTCTTGATGTATGATGGGAAATTGGAACATTAAATTGATTCTGTGTCTGCTTTTGCCAAAAAATGAAATTGTAAATTTCTTATCATTGATGCGTGGAAAGAAATATTATTCATAAGTTTTTTCTTCTTCTTCTTGCATGCAAATTCTGTTATGAATCACATCACATGTTAGAGAAAAACTGTTGTTTACAAAAATCACAAGGTGGAAAGGATTCTCAATTCCCAGTCAAGTTTCAGATAGAATGTTCTCTTTATGCCTGAAAAAGAAGGTTCCTTACTTTGTAACTGCTGACTAGTTGACTCAGTATTTATTCAGCTAGGCTCAAGCATGAGTTTTGAGCTTTCTGGTTAATCTACAAGTTTCTTGAATTCTCCTTTAATGTTGGATGTTAGTGAAAACTGATATCTGGAGAGTCTCAAGTCTCTATCTGGGGCAGTTATACTAAATTTAATGGAAGTATACTTAGCTAGAGGATGTGGTGTAAACTTAAAATCAGTCATTTACTGCTACACAGTCTGATGTACGCCCCGTCTTTTTCATGATATAATAGTGGAAGAAACATAGAGGTATTTGTTTGTTTTTCTGATTCTGCAGGTCATACTATGGCTTATACTTTTATATGCAACCTCCCATTTGTTTTTGTGATCCCCCATTGTTGCATTATGTTTATAAAATTTTGTTCAACTTTGTGCAGACAACACATGTAGCTGCTCAATACGGCCAGACAGCATACCTGTATTATGTAGTTTCCAAATGGAATGCAGATCCAGATGTGCCTGATATTGACGGAAGAACGCCGTTGCACTGGTATTAATTATCTTTCCCTTATAGACCTTTTGAAGCTTAAATATTTCTGTTTTATCTTTCAGTGTATCTGTTTGGTTACTAATAGTTGTGTTCTTCTAGACCTCACTCTGACAAACTTGAGGCAACGTTTTTAAGCAGTTGAACTTGAGTTGAAACTTTGGCCAATATAGTACTTTCCTGTGTGGTCACCGCTTGTTAAAAACCTACTCTGATTTGAATTTCTTCTTGAAAGATGGTTTACCATTTTTTCTTTTATCAACGTATAGAGGTTTAAAATTATAGTTTCTTGATGGAGTTTGTTTGTTTAGTTATTACTACTCAGTGTTGATGAGAAGATCTCTTAGAAAGTGTTAGTTTATCTATTTTCTTATATTATGCTGCAGTTATAGTCATTTATTATTCTCGACCGTTTGGTTTTCAGGTTTCTAATTCTTTTTTTCTTGGCATATTCAACGTTACTTGAAAATTTAACAGCTCTTAAGTATTGTCCTCATATAGTATTTATCATGTAAATCATGTGATAATATTATTGTTTATATGAACTTTCAAAATTTGGAAACTTGCAGGGCAGCTTACAAAGGATTTGCTGATTGCATACGTCTTCTTTTATTTTTGGATGCACATCGAAGTCGCCCAGATAAAGAGGGTAATCACTTTTTATCCTGTCGTTTCTGTGCTTAACTTTTAAAGTCAATGCCTAGCTGTTTAAGAATGTCAGCATGATGCTTTCCTACTTTTCATCAGCATTTGTAAACTTGATTTCTAATCTTTATGTTTATAGGTTGTACCCCTCTTCACTGGGCTGCCATCAAGGGAAACTTAGAGGCTTGCACAGTGTTGGTGCAGGCTGGAAAGAAGGAGGATCTAACCCTGACAGACAACACTGGTCTTACTCCAGCACAGCTTGCAGCTGAAAAAAATCACAGACAAGTTGCTTTTTTCCTTGTGAGTTATGGAAGCTTAAACTTTATGTAAATGGTTTTAATCTTTGAAGACAATATAAAACTATATAGTACAATTTTCCGATCCCTATCTGCTGCTGACCTTTTAGTAAGCTTCATTGGGAGTATATGTTTAGAAAATGAAGCTCTGCTAAACTTCTCAGTTTGCAGTTAGCCATCTGAAGTCTAGGTTCTTACCTGGTCATTGATCTGTCTTGAAGATGACTTTTTTTCCACACACCCCACCTCAAATTTACATTCTCACTCCTTACGGTAAGTTGGTAACTTCGATCTTGCAGGGGAATGCCAGAAGGTTGCTTGGCAGGCGCTGTGATGGGAATAGTTGGCTTGGAAAGTTATCAAAAATGGGACTCGCCCCAGTTTTGTGGTGTGTTATATTGTTGCTTCTTATGATGTATACCCGTTCAGTGATCATGGGTATGCTAATCATCAAATCTCATGTTTACTCCCTTATTTTTTTTCTAGGCGTATTAGCACTGATAATTGTTCCCTCGTTTACAGCACCTGACCTGCCAGGTTTAACAGCTGGGTTTGGCCTTTTTGCATGGTTAGGTGTTATACTAGCTACCGCTGGTTTAGTTATGTTGTACAGGTGCAGCAGGTAGAAACTTGTTTAGGATTTCTTTCCCTTCTTTTTTCTGTTTCCATTTTTTTTACAGCTCTTGTCATCTGCAAATTAATATGGAAATGATTAGTTTATTGTAACTTTGTACTCATGCTTTCTTTAATCACTAAAGCCTTATTATTTCTTTGTCAATTTGGGTTTTCAGCAAGGATCCAGGTTTCATCCGGACGAATGTCCATGATACGCAGAATATGAAGGATGATGTAAGTTGTATTTATTTTCCATAGTGCTGACTCTTCTTACTGTGATGTCCTGTTGGCTACTTTCTATTTCCATAAAATCCTCTACTGCTAGTTTGGTTTTAATGCTGGATTCTTACATCAATGATATTCTTTTTGAAAATTAAAATCCAACTGTAAATTGTTTTGGTACGTCAGGAACCCCTTTTGAAAGTGGAAATAAGCAATCCTGCTTTGCTGTCCGGAAACTGGTCTCAGCTCTGCATAACATGCAAGGTCAAATCGTAATTTTAGTTGTGTTTCTTCAGTTTTATATTCACTGTCCCCCAAAGCATTTTACTCTAAAACCTGCTGACAATATTGCATTTGCTGTCTTTTCCCCTATGATTATAGATTGTCAGGCCTCTTCGTGCAAAACACTGTTCCATTTGTGACCGCTGTGTTGAACAATTTGATCATCACTGCCCTTGGGTATCAAATTGTGTTGGCAAGGTGAGCTGGACTGGTGATCTCTTCAAGTGCCTTTAGATGAAGTTTACGACAAATATGAAGTAGTTTCATTATTCACACAGATTAATTAGTTGACTCTAGTAATTGTCCTGTAAACCTGTAAGAAGCATTTTCATATCCATTAATTTGTAAAATCTGGGTTGCCTCCCCTCCTGCACTGGCCTGAGCCCATTTATGTTATGTTGACTTATAGTTGATTTTGAACAATGGGTGTCCTTTGGCAATTTCACTTTTAATGATATATTGCTATATTTAACAGAAAAACAAATGGGACTTCTTCTTGTTTCTTGTTCTGGAAGTTGCTGCCATGCTAATTACTGGTGCAGCTAGTCTCATAAGTATGTGTCCTCTTGCTCTTCCGTCTGCAGCTTCTCCATAATTAATCCATCCCATTCTGCAGTGCTGTATCATCTCATTGATGGCCTTTATTTCAATGCAGGAGTTTTGAGTGATCCTATTGCACCGTCCGCTTTGGGAGCATGGCTAAATCATGCTGGTACAAACCATGTGGGCGCCATATCATTTCTGCTCGCCGACTTTTTCATCTTTTTTGGAGTGGCTGTCTTAACCGTCGTTCAAGCTTCACAGGTGAGCACTAGACTTATATTTTCTCATACCTCTTGATGTAATTCTCATCACATTTCGAATTATAAATACTTTTTATTTGTTACCATAAGACCATATTATAACTGGAAATGTCATCATAAAATGGTTTGTGGTTATGGTAGTTAATCCTGACCTTTACAGATATCGCGCAATATAACCACCAACGAAATGGCTAATGCACTGAGATACAACTACCTGCGAGGCCCAGGTGGTCGGTTTAGAAATCCTTATGATCACGGTGCCAAGAAGAACTGTTCTGATTTCCTGATAAACGGCTACAACGAAGACACCGAGTTTGTTTCAGAAGCAACCCACGATGACGGCATAGGCATGATGCACATGCCCAGCAACACAGCCATGCAAAATGGCAACAACACCCATTCGCACCGTCATAGCCTTGGCAATAGCCAACTCGCGATCAACATTAACTCTAACCCGCCTAATTCTTCTCATGGGCATGTTCATTCTTCGCAGTGTAGTCACCATCATAGCTCTCATGCAAGGACGAACGGTTCTCATGCAAGAACGAACGGTGTACCACTTGGGCTAGGTCGTGGGCTTGGAAGAGGGTCCGCTCGATCGACATTGCCGTCGTGAATCATCTCTTCTGTTTGGTTAGAAAGGAAGGGCCGCTTTTTACTTCTGTACATGATTGTAATCACAAAGTAAGCATAGTTTTACACTGACTTTCATGCCTTTTGCTATGAAAGTCTACAATTGTGCCCATTTGTAACTTGTATGAAAACTCTTTGGGTGTTCTGGGTTCCCACTTACTATAGATATCAGTATTTGGAGAGGTTGATTGGAATCTCCAAATGATGATCGAAAAAAAAGACGTTTGCTTGTAAAATGCTCAAAGGGTTTTTTTTTTTTTTTTTTTTTTTTTTTTGAATAGGTAAGAATTCGGGGTACCAAACGAAATTTGGTAGCCCGAGAGGTCGTTAAACGGCAGCCAAAAATGGCTAGGAGGGTCAAAAAAGAGCCACACATGGCAAGCAGAATATACTAAGGATCGCACAAATTCTCAAAAAACAAAAGCGAAAAGAGATTGGAATCGGGGTGAGTCAAGCACTAAGGAAATCTTAGCGTCGCAGGCATCAAGTCGACCCATCCTAGGGTGTGCGAAATGGACAGCTAACGTTCCCTCCACCGAGATGAAGGATCTTCAGAGGCCCCAAGCACCAAGCAACCTGGCCTAGCACAACTCCTTCCGAAAAATTCCAACAAAGCTTTTGCTCTTCGAAAAATTTATACGTAATAAAGTACAAGTGATTCTGCCAAAAGTATCCAAAACTAAAGATCAAGCTTTTATTCCTTGGTTCATCCGGAAGCTTAACAAAGAACGGAGAGATGAAAATCATGCTACTGATGTTCTTTCTATGTCGCAACATATCCCTGAACTCAAGATGCCCATTGTAAGTGAAAATCATCTTCTAGACTACAATCACTTCTTGATGAGATACGCAATCTGATGGTTGGTTCTATCAATATATATTCACTCTTTATCTTTCGTAGCTGCTAGAGATACAGATGCTCATTTTGAATGAAAAATATCCAGGTCCATGGTCTGTTGCATCTTCTTGGTTTTGATCACGAGCTAAGTGATTGTATATCACAAGCACCACCCCTTTGATTCTTTTTCCTTGATTACTCACTATTTTTCAATTCCCTAGTTTGGAGGTTTGGAGGTTGGGCTAATAGCTAATAATCAGCCTGATTCTTGATTCTACAAATTCACAAGTATCCCAAAGAAAAACCAGGAGAACATATCTTTATCATAGCAAACATCATGATGCAATTATGTTCCAAAATGGCAAATAGAGAGACCATACAATAAAGAGATAAAATTCTCATGGACAACAACAAATAGCTCAGCAGCCACCAAAGCTGAAAAATCCAATTTAATCTTTCCATTGATCTTGTTCTTTTTGGTACCATATGAAAAGGCACTAAACTTTTACACAACTGCATCCTCGGTACCTCCTTAATCCATCCTCCGTATCTCCTTAATCATTTCATAGTGGTCGTGCTGTTACTAAATTTTCCCTGGGACAAAAAAGTAACGGAAAGCATATTACCAATAGAGCAATTTTTGGGTTGTACTATCATCAAATTTTCAGCAGATTATGGGATAGTTTCAACAGAGGTCTTGTATGCAGGCTACACGCCCAATTGTTGTTCACTGGAGCAGCACAACTACAGGTCTAGTCGACCGTAGCATGCTCAGACTCGTCTTGTTCAGAATCGTCTTGTTCAGGGTTGTTCAAAAGAACAGGTTTTTCATGAGATTGTTCGTTTTCAGAGCGAATGCTCAAATTTGTAGAGATTGCTAGATATAGCAATCAATTGTTCAAATTCAATAAGAAATGTTCTTGACAACAAAGAAAGACACAACCTTGTTTCTTCTGCGTATGATGGTTTAGATAAGAGAAGTTCCTCTCCAGCGCTCAAGCGCCGTCCTTGAATCCCCCATGGTCTTCTGTTCCGCCTCCTTTTCGTGATTTTTAATCCTCTTTCTCCAATTTTTCCTCCATCGCTCGATTCGTCGAATCTCTAGCACATCGAAGTTTTTCTGGCGAAAGGCTAGGAATGATATTCTTAGCGGCTTTATGCTTCGAAATCGGGAAATCTTTGAGCCAAGAGGGCTCAGATCTGGCTAGGATGAAGATTCTAGGGGAGATTTGAAGGGGGTCGTTCATTACAGCTTGCATCAGATGAAGAGGTATAAAAATTTGGGTCTCAAATTTTGGGGCTTGAGGAGTTAGGGTTTTCCATCTTGGGAGCGTTTTTCCGGGGTCGAAGATTTTGCTCTCAAAGGGTATGCTTGTTGATCAAGCTGGTGACGTGTCAATCGTCAAAATCAATGTGCAATTTGTGGGGGAAACAAAGTGATTCGCCTAAACCGGGGCGGGTCTCTTTCTCTTATGGATTCGTACGTCAGCTAATACGTCATAACAAGCCTAAAAATATGAAAGCTAGTTATTTGGTCTATCAACTTAGACAAATTAAGAAGCCACAAAGTGCCATTAAAGGCTTAATTTCTTTTATTAACTTGTAGGGTGGGTTTAACCATTGTTAGTAGATTGTTCCTTGTATTGTCCTTGATCCATTGTTTTGCATCCTATTGCACCAAAAAATTGACAAGTGATAAAGGATGGCCAAATTGCACACTTAATAAATGCATTTTTCTATAATCAAGACGGTCAAAGCCTACCCTTAAATTATACTCCATTATTATTGGTCTTTTAAGCCATTCTTACATCTAATTTCCACATTATCCTTGTATTTTGTGGAAATAAAGATTTTCCACACGCGTATTTTCGGAAAAAGGCCTAGTTACCACATTTATTTTTGTGGGAGGTCTCCCACTACATAATGTAGCCCACAAGGACTACATACCCTTTTCCTCCTATATAATTAGTAAACTAATCTTATTTAATATGGATTGGTTTTGAGATGAACTCTTACATTGATTGATCCTATCGTGTATATGCAGGACATTTGCTTTAACATGGCGTCGATCGTCGAAGAGTTCGTCTCATTTTGTATCCAATTTCTAGTCCGTCTTAAACATATTTGAGCTACTCGACCCGAAAAACATGAAGTAAAGTGTCAACTAACCGAATCGAAAGATAGTCCATTTTTCGATTCCGTCGAATATCCCATTTTCCCGTCAATTCCTCAACATGGTTAATCACAAAAAGAAATGGTCAAATTCTAACCAACCAAGTACTATTACTCACAACAGTAACTATCGTACAAAAAAATCTGCGAAATAAGTGCTCAAAGAATGACCTAAAATTGTCTAATTTGGGTTGATTATTAGTTAGAGAGAGAGCAAAGTATTACAGTACTTGTGAACCGGGCTTCATCCAGTGGTGGGCCCAGCTCTCACTCTGCTTTCCCGTGCCTTATCCGAAACACAGCCAAAATCCAAGCCTCGCCAGCCGTCCACGTGTCGCCCATCCGTTGCTTTGGCCGTTTCCACTTCCCCATATTTCCCTCTTCCTCCTTCCCTCTTTCTCCGTGTCATCATCACTTATCATCAGTAATTCAGCATCATCATCTTTTCTCTCCTCTCTCTTTCCGAGCCGCCGATCATGTGAGAAAGCTGATCGCGATCGAAGTTTCTAGGTAATTCAATTCCTCTTGCTAATTTCAGCAGCCTATCGACTGAATAAAATATCTGATTGTAATCTACGGTACCGATTGATCTGTTATTTAATGGAGTGGTTGAGATAGGATTGTTTTGTCGTCGTTTGATTGATTGATCGATTATTGTTGATAGTTGTGTAACTTGTGTTTACTATTGATGAACTTTTGTGAAGTTGAGTGTATCACTGAAACTAGTATGAGACAAGCAAGCTCGGTCGGTAAATTCCTTTCTTGTTGTGGTGTTTTGTAGTTTACGTGTCGTTTGTTCATGTCCGAATTTCTCAGTGTGACGCCTTGTGAAACTGATTTTTGGCTCAGAATTGTCATGGATGGCGAAATAGTATGCTGTTTTGCTGTTATAGTTTCTGTCCTGATTGTATCTGGAGTTTGATTTCTGGTCCGTTTTTGGTGATGAGCGTTGGAAGTATGATGTTTTCTGAACAGGTAAGAGTTGCACAATTCGGATGTTTAGTAGCTGGGAGAGGCTGCAGATTGTGTGTGTAGATCAATAGAGCTATCTACCTTAACTGATGAGTACACTCCTAATTGGTTCAGGTTGATTTATTATGGTTTATTTGTGCAGTTAATATGTTTACATGCTCCTAAATTTGGAGCTGATTCTGTGATGTTGTCAGATGTCTGCTATAGATATTCATTGCAAATGATTGTGATGTGTACAAGAATTTTGGTATTTTTGTTTTTGATGCATTGCTTAACCTGTTGCATGACAACTCATTTTTGTTACCAGGACATCATGATGTATTCAGCTTGAGATGAAGTATTCAATTTCGTTGACTTGGACCAAGCCCATTGACATATTTGCTTCTTGATGGGGGGAGTTTGTTCGAGGAAGAGAGACCAACCGGTTGCTGAAGGTGGTGTACATGGAGGTCTCACTAGGAGATACTCTAAGAATGGGAGTTCTAAATGGCTGCTTGGCACACCATATTCTAGGATGGCAGCAGCTTCCCTATCAGAAGGGGGCCAGTGCCCCTCTCTTATGGAACTATGCATTCATAAAGTTAGACAGGTACATACATGTGTTGTTACTTTGTAATATTCCCTCCTTATTCCCTCTGTCTCATTAAGTCTTTGACCCTTACATACACTTGTGTATAATTCTCAACAGGATATTGCAAAATATGGTTCATTTTCAGCTCTACCAAGGGATTTAAGTCAACAAATCTTTGATGAACTTGTCTGTTCCCAGTGTCTAACGGACAGTGCTCTTCAAGCATTCAGAGATTGTGCCCTCCAGGTGATAATTGAGTGGATTTGAATGTTTAGTGTTTCCAGTTTTAGTTTATTATCTGATGATTTCCCCCTCATATCAGGATATTTGTGTGGGAGATTATCCTGGAGTCGATGACAATTGGATGGATGTCATTGCTTCACAAGGCTCATCTCTACTCTCTGCTGATCTTTCTGGTTCGGACGTATCAGACATCGGGGTGGCCTTACTGAATGGCTGCACAAACCTTCAAGCTTTGAGCTTCAATTACTGTGACCAAATATCTGGAAATGGGCTGAAGCACATAAGCGGTAAAGTTTGTTCCTTGTAGTTGTACTACATAAGTATTGCTTATGCACTTCTAGTTGTACCACATAAGATTACCTAGCCTTTTTTGCAATCTTGAGGTTTATTTTGAGTTTGGATATTTGATCTTGAGAGTGCTTTGAGAGGTGTAAGGTCTTCATTTTATTTTAAGTTTTTGTGTCAGTTTTCAATTGCATATGGATGTTTGATTTCATAATTCTGGATTTCTCAGGTCTTTCAAATCTTACATCCTTGAGTCTCAGAAAGAGTCATGCTGTTACTGCTGACGGAATGCGTGCTATGAGTGGATTGCATGACTTGCAAACTCTGGATCTAGAGGGATGTTGTGGTGTACATGGTGGTTTTGTTCATCTTAAAGGTGTGTTATCACTATATGATTTTAGCTCCAAAACTGAACATATTGTTGCACTAGGTTGAGTATGTTTCTTAAATGGGGTTTATCCATTGCCCATTCAGTGAAGGGAAGAGGTAAATATTAGGATTGTTTCTGTGTATGTATAATCATCTCTCTCCTTAGTTATTCCTCCACCCGACCCCTTTTTCCAACCACTCTCCGAGTATAAGGTTCTGTTTCTTCACTGACACAGGTATATTGATAGAAAGTGCTTAGATGTTGGTTTATACTAACTTTCAGGTCTTAAGAAGTTGAAGTCGCTCAATGTCAGATATTGTAGATGCATCAAGGACTCGGACTTGAAAGCTCTTTCTGGTAATTATCTTTGATCCTTTTGTATTTAAGTTTGAAATAAGTATTGTAATAAATAAAGTACAACCAAGGTAGACATGCATGAGTTAGGGATCATCTTTAAAACTGCTTACTGGTGTTTAATCACTCTGTTTGTCCTATGTACAAATGGAAACATGTTATGTTTTTTCCTTTTGGGGCCAAAACGGTGTTTGCTTCTTTCTTTTTTATCCTACCACTACCTTGGTATAGAGCTCAAAGAAACTGTGTGTCCTATAGAATCATTATTTCATTTTCTCCGTGTCCCCTGGATAGCTAATTTTATTCCTTCCTATTTCAGATCTCACAGGCTTACAAGAGTTGCAAATTTCCTGCAGCAGTGTTACAGATGTTGGACTTTCTTATTTGACAGGTAGGATAATAGCAAGAAGTATCATGCTGGGACATTCATTTTGTTTTACAAAGTATGACTAAATATACAATTGGGTGAACACAGAGATTGAATTGCAATTATTCCATTAGGAGATCGTTTTATATAATAATAGTCTTTGTTGTCATTGTCACTCTCTTGGTATTCTGGTCATGTTACAAAACAGTGTTTCAGAGATGTATGTGATTATGTAAAGCTTGTTGAATTTGATAATTCTCATCTATTTTGCTTCTTAAATCTCAATTATGTTATGGTGTAACAAACCATCCAAAAAGCTGCATGCGTTATCTGCTGTACGATTTACATATGTGACACATCATGCTGTAAAATTATGGGTACTTGAGCTTTCCAGCTGTTGTTGAGATCCTTCACTTTTGCTTACAGGTTTGCAGAAGCTCCTTTTGTTAAATCTTGAAGGGTGCCAACTTTCAGGCACTTGCTTGGATTCCATATCAGGTCAGCCTTCTTATAATTGTCCTACTACTAAACAAGATGAGCTCCCTCTGTAAACTTCTTGATACTTAATAAAATTATTAGTTGAACAGAAGAAAAGTTGCCTTTTGTGTTGGAAAACATGGTCATTTATATACTTTTAAATAGATTCGTGACTGGGCTAATATAGTCTGTTAGTATATCTGCAAAATATGTGTATTGGGACTTTTCCATTATAAAATTATGAGTTGCTTGACATCTTGTGTTATCCGTTCTTTTTGCAGCTCTCCTTGCTCTGTCATATTTGAATCTTAGCAGATGCGGTTTATCTGGTGTTAAATTTGAGAAGCTATCTGGTTAGTGTCTTACTGATACATGTGTTACTTGAGTCCGATACGTACAATTCTTGGAATATTATAACACAGAAGTGCTAGTTTGAGCATCATATCTGAAGTATTATCTTTCATACAGGACTGAAGAATTTGAAAGTGTTGAATCTGGCCTTCAACAACATCTCAAATTCATGTTTAGTGCATCTCAAAGGTTATTTTACTTTCTCTCTTTCCCTTCTATCCGTCTTCTCCCTTTTCCCCACATCTGATATGGAAAATGTTGCGTCATGGCTCTTTTGGTTATCAAATCTGAAATATAGTTTTTGCATGTCTTGCTGTGGATCTGAATGAATCAAGATGTGCTAACCCTGAGAAGGTATTAATGTTTCCAGAGTTCTATCATGATTTTTGGTAGACTAGTCAGAACATGACACTAACGTAAGAGTTCTAGAAGGAGCAAAAACTGACCTTACCTGCTTGAATTGTCGGTCTGGTTATAGGTTTTACAATATGGCTTCACAATTCTCTTGCCAATTAGTTGATATGAGTTCATTCTATTGTGACCTCATACTCTACTGTTGATCTATATGATGGAAGAGCAAACTTCCTTTTGACTACATGATATTTTTATTGCTGCAGATCTGACGAATTTGGAGAGCCTAAACTTGGACTCCTGTCAGATTGGAGATGAAGGGCTTGCTCACTTGTCAGGTTGGTATTCTATTGAGGTTATATGTTCATCTTAATCGAAGACTTACCACTTATTTTAACCATTTCTACACACTCTGACCATCTTCTTAGGACTTCTACGCTTGAAAACTCTGGAGTTATCTGATACTGAAGTTGGAAGCAATGGGCTACGGTCTCTCTCGGGTTGGATATTTTCTCTTTGATGTTGGACTTCTGTGCTTTGAGGCCTAGTCTACATGCACAGTTTGAATGTTTTTTTTTTTGGTCATTAGTTGATCAATCTTAACCATTTCTTTCATATATGTTAGGTTTGATGAACCTTGAAAATTTGAATCTGTCATTCACACTGGTTACCGACGGTGGCTTGAAAAAGTTGGCTGGGCTAACTTCTCTGAGATCTCTTAATCTGGACTGTCGCCAAATTACAGATGCCGGCCTGGCTCTTGTGATGAGTAAGTACTTCCATGTAAAATTCTGAGTACCAGACAAACCCAAGGTGCTCAATGGTTGTTGTCTCAAGCATGCATGTTGTCTTGGGAGCATTCGGTTTCTATCATTTTCACATGTCATAAAATTTACATTTTGCCAATGTGTGCTTGATGTGAATATCCCCATTTTCCAGGTCTAACTGGGCTAACTCATCTGGATCTGTTTGGTGCTCGAATATCAGACTCTGGAACGGAATGCTTGCGCTGTATGTAGACAACTTTTTACTCAAAAATCACTGCATATGTAACATTCTGTTTTCATTTAGTCAATTGCAATTGCCAGCTTGCTGAATTATCTACAACAGCATTAAGAAATCCTGATAATATCTACTAATGACTTGATAATGATCTGAGATGTTGTATAGTTGTATTGATACATTGTGTGATGGCCCACTTTAATTTCTCAGATTTCAAAAACCTCCAATCTCTTGAAATTTGCGGCGGAGGGATAACCGATGCTGGTGTCAAGAATATCAAGCATCTAGGATCATTGACTCGGCTCAACCTTTCGCAGAACGGCAACCTCACCGACAAGTCTCTCGAATTTATCTCCGGTGAGCAAGTGTTACATTTAGTCAAACAGATTTATCTATCTTCTTACCAAATCTGCTATTATTAACCTTACAAGTTACAACGTAATATGCAAATGGTACATTTACTGTTGTTCTACCCTTGTGAAATGCAGGGCTTACAAATCTGGTATCATTGAACGTCTCGAACTCGCGCGTTACAAACCACGGGCTACGATACTTGGAACCATTGAAGAACTTACGCTCACTGTCCCTGGAATCCTGCAAGGTGACAGCACTTGAGATCAGGAAGCTACAACGCAATGCGCTCCCGAACCTTGTGAGTTTCCGTCCCGAGTAAGCTCTCATCTGCAACTCCCTACCATGCACATATAATCTGTAAATAGACCTTGCTCCTGGGTGGAATCACTCAAGTGAGCTTCTCTGCTGCCTGTAAATAATTTTGTGGCTTCCAAGCGTGGATTTGTATGAACCGAATCTTCTTATGGTCTTGGAAGTTAAAAGTGAACAAGTGTAATAATGGCTCCATTGATTGTATAACTTATGATGTGTTGTTGTCTGTCTTTGCCTCGGAGGTTTTTATGTTTGTTTGTATATATCGTCGAATTGGGTCTTATTTCCTCTGTATGGTTTTAGTTTCGTGTTTCGCTATATGGGTTTTATTTTCTCTATATGGTTTTAGTTGCGGTCGCTTGCTTTTCGTCCGGGTGTTTGGGCTTTTGTGTCGGCTCTTTGGTTTCTTGGGTTTATCGGGCGTATTTCATCCAGGTGTGAAATGTCCCATTCTGACGCTCCAGATCCTGCGTTTTGCAGGATATGCTGGGTAAATGTTGTTGTTTCGTAATTGTTAATATAATGCAGAAGATATTAGTTCGCTTCCATAATTCCACATTGTTAAAATGAGACGAGGCTTTTAACTTGTAATGAAACCAGAATGATTTGGACCACCCAATTAGTACTATAGTACTTTGATGTTCAAAGCTAGAGTTGGGTTTTTTCATCTAGCTGTAGGAATGTAGATGACCGTTATAAATGTAGTTTGGACTTTCAACGGTGGTCTTGATTGCCCTCTAGGCTCTAGCTGTAGATGACCGTTATCAATTTTTTTATGTTTCTATTGCAGTAGACATCGCTCTGCAAAAAAAATAATTTATATTCACTTCTAGTCCAAAACGGAAAAAAAAGTATCGTCCAACTTTAAATAATC